>JAJONR010002404.1:0-124096 GCA_029582245.1 Solanum etuberosum | reverse complement strand
CTTAAACTATACGGGCGTTTAAATACCCCCCTTAACATCTTTCAAGCGAATTTAAATACACCAGAATAGCTGACGTGGCAAGTCAAAAAAGTCAATGCTCGTAGAAAAGACTAATTGGGCCCTAATTTTTTTCTTTTTAGCCAATAATCTTTCTTTCCTTCATCTTCCTCATATCCTACCACCCCCATCTCTTAGTACCACCAGCCCCTTCATCTTCATCACACCCCACCACCCCTTCCCGCCCTCAACCCCACTTGCACCACTTCTTTCTTCTTCTTGAACCCCCCCCCCACCCACCCACCTCTTTATCCTTTGTTTGAAACCCCCATCCTGACCCTATATCTCCTCTTTGAACCCCCATCGCGACACTCTTTTTTTCTCTCCGGACTCGCTGCCTCAAACACCACTTGCCTTGCCTTTTTTTTTCTTCTTCGAAGAACTTTCCATCTTCTTTCTCTTTCTTTGAAACACTCCATCCCACCCCCATTTTCTTTGAATCAGTAAAAGGGTGTGATGAACACGGAAAAAAAAAAGCCAATAATTTATTTTTGTTTCTAAATTATTATTTATGGCAGAGTTTGAATATGATGAACTTGAAGCTCTTTTTAATGAAAAATCTACAATTTCTTCATCTCAAATTAAATTTTCAGTCATTATTTATTGTTTTGATAATGTCTTTAAAATTGAATGTGTTTTTGTGAGAATAGTTTTGAGATCTTAGATCAATCTGACTGAGTTGTTGTTTTTTTTAACCAAAGGGGATTGTGACTGAGTTGTTTTTATTTTTTAACCAAAGGGGATTGTGACTGAGTTGAGGAACAAGCGCTGATTTTTTCTAAAAAAATTTGCTTTCTAAATTTGTGAATAAATAAAAAGAAACAAAAACAAAATTTAAATAATGTTCTATGTGGCATTGATGTGGCAATGATGTGGCGCTGACGTATCAATGACTTGGAGTGTGTGGAATACACTTGCCAATGTGAGACTGGTATTATAATTTTAAGGTGATATTAAATTCACTTGAAAAGAGATTAGGGGGGTAAATAATTACCCGTAAAGTTAAAGTACTAAAGTAAATTTTGTTGTCAAGTTCAGGGGGATTTTATGTATTTTCTCAATTAAGAATAAATGTATGATCTTCAAAGAATAAAAGATTGATTTTATGAAACTAAATGCCCATACTAATGAGTAATAATTAGTCATTTTAATTTTACAGTTTCTTACAACTATTTTTTGATTCATACAAACATAAAAGTTTTTTTTGTTCTATTTATTTTAAGAAAACTTCCATAATGGCGAAAAGGTACACCTTTTTTATTTTTCAAAAAATCCATTGGATATTGTAAATGATGAAAAAAAAGGATCATAAAAGGTAAATTAGTTTAACCAATTCACATAAGAAAGACTTAATAAAATTAATGATTTAAAGATAATTCTTAATAGGAGGTTTTATACATTGTCTTGGATCTAAAATTTTATATATTAAAATAAAAATTTAAGTAATTTAATTCAGGTTTAAACTAATTCTACTATTAAAATGAAGACAATCTTTCTTTTCTTATTGTTTTTTAAAACAAAAAAGATTTTATACCTTTTTTCTACAAACTTTACTATTTTATAATTACGCAAAAATAAAATCATACATCCAAAATTTAAAAAAAAAAATGAGGCCCCAAATAATGAAAAGACTTTATTATCACATAATTAAAGTTAAGATCACATAATCTAAGTTAAGATTTTGTTCAAGAGACTAGTAAAAATTAGCAACATCATTTCATTGATTAACTAAGATTAAAAAAGGAATAAAACAGTCCAATGCACAAAATGAGTTATTTTGCTAGTTGGTGAACATTTTTTAGCCAAACAGATAACAGAAAATATAATCGATCTTTTATAATTAAGCAAAAATAAAATCATGCATCCCCTATTAAAAAAAATTAAGGCTCAAAAAAGAGAAAAGACGACTTTATTAACCATCTTAAATTCACATACAAATTTAAGATTGTATTGCACGATCAACTTGGACACATGACATCCAAGTTGTCTTTAGTAATAAAACCAAATTAAATTACATAGCTTCAAAATTAAAATCATAATAAAAAGCAGAAATTAGAAAAGTGCAACATATTCATGTGTGATATGTTGTTTTTCATATTTAATTCACGAATCCTCCTCCAGTTTGATGCAGCATAGCATCGATCTGATCACCATCTTTTAATCCAAGCTTCATTAAAAACAAAAAATACGAAAATAAATTAAAGTAATATAATTTTAAATTAACAGTAAATTAGATTAAATTATATGTAAATTAAGGTCTTACTTCATCAATAGTCATTTTTGGTGAAATATGTTGTCCATCAAAGAGAAATTGAACTATTTTGTAATCTATTATTTGTTTTTTCTTACAGTAGGACTTGAAGAGCTTCTCCATAATCATATTAGGTGATATACGTAAAATAATAATTGATCCATCCTATAAAAAAAAATAAAAAAATGAATTAAAAAAACATAAAAGAATTTAGAAAATTAAATTAGATAGGGTGAAATAATGAACCTGAGATAGAACATGGATATCAAATTTTGTGGTTTCTTCACCAATTGGAGTCGTATTTTCTGACATTTTCTTTGTTATTTTTTATTGGTGAAATTGAGGGATATTATACCAGTTTATATAGGAGATGAGAAGGAAAAAATAATAAATGAAATTATTTAAGATATTATAGCAATTTATGGTCCTCTTGTCTTCTTGTGCCAAAAAAGATTTAAGATATATTTCAATTTATGAATAGTTTGACTGATATAAAGTTTAAAAATAAAATTAATATTTTTGAAATTTATGGTCAAAAATAATATATAGATATTTGTATGATTATTGTTTAGAGTAAATTAGAAGTTTAAACTTAGATCGTTTTTTAAAATCATATATTGTAGCAATCTATGGTCCTCTTGTCTCTTGTGCCAAAAAAGATTTAAGATATGTTTCAATTTATGAATTGTTTGACTGATACAAAGTTTAAAAATGAAATTAATATTTTTGAAATTTATGGTCAAAAATAAAATATAGATATTTGTATGGTTATGAATAATATCATTTAGAGTAAATAAGAAGTTTAAACTTGGATCGTTTTTGTAAACCATATATTATAGCAATTTATGGTCCTCTTGTCTTCTTGTGCCAAAAAAAAAAAAATTAAGATATATTTAAATTTATGAATCGTTTGACTGATACGGAGTTTAAAAATAAAATTAATATTTTTGAAATTTATGGTCAAAAATAAAATATAATTTTTTGTGTGATTATGAATAATATCATTTAGAGTAAATTAAGAAGTTTAAACTAATATCGTTCTTGAAAACTATAACCACATTAATTATGACACAAAATTAGACTAAATATTCAAAGAATAGATTAATTATGACAACTCAAATTTTTTTTCCGCTTATAAATTAAAACTAGTTATGAAAAATTCGTGTTGTGTACGGATTCAATATTTATTCATAATTTTTTTAATTGATATTAATTAAATAATTTTAAATCACCTCATTAAGTGTAAAATAAATACCTAATAAATATTATTAATATTAATAAATTTTAGGTGGTATTGATTTAAATGAGTTTAAATTATATATGTGTGTGCGTGCGTGCGTGTGTGGGTGAGGTAGTATCATCTCAATATTTTTCTCACAAATCTAATGTGAAGAAATCCATTAGAATGTCTATAACTAAAGCATTTTTCTCCAACGGATGGTGTTTTATTTAAAATAGTTATAAAATTTACACAAATATTAATGCTATTCAAAGTAATAAAAATATAACTTAAAAATAAGAACTTACTAAAGGGTGTAAATTTGTAAAAGTTGTATACTAATTAAATTATAATATAACAAAAAAAATATAAAAAATGAATTTTAAAACTTTTTTCAAAAATGTCTTCGCTAAAGCATATATAAGAGAAAAAGAATAGGCCAAGAATCAATATTTTATGGTAATCAATATTTTTTTCCTCACAATAATTATTTCATTTTTTCCCTTTCTTACATTTAATTAAAACACGTTTTTTTATTTATAATTTACATAAAAAGAAAAAAACTATTTTTTTTTCCTCACAAAAAAAAAAACTAATACAAACTTCTTTGTCTTCACAAAAAAAAAGTCATGGAAGGCTATGATATCCTATTTCTCATCATCATTAGGCTTTCTTTTAAATTTTTAATCGTTACACTTTTAATCTGTTTTTAAGTTATTGAATGTTAAAATATCCGATAAAAAATTCAAGAAAATTCATATTGATCAATTCAAAGCGTCAAATCCCATAAAATTCTTATTAGTTAAAAGGAACGAGTCCACATGGTTACGATCTTGTGGATTGTGTCACGATTTTGATAACGATGAATATATGTAAGGTTATATTGATTTATACATTTTTTTATGTGATGTATTATGTAAAGAGGAATAAAAGGACAAAGAAAACAAATGCCATTAAGTACACAAAAACATAAAACTTCTTTTTGTTCTATTTATTTTAAGAACTTTCATAATAGTGAAAAGGTACTCATTTTATTTTTCAAAAATCCATTGGATATTCTAAATGATAAAAAAATATATAAGAATCATAGAAGGTAGACCTTTCGATAACATCTAGTTTGGCCAACTTAATAAAATTAATGATTTAAAGTTGATTATTAATAAGAGATCTTATACATTGTCTCAAATTTGAAATTTTATATACTAAATTAAATATTTAAGTAATTTATTTAGGTTTTGAACTAATCTAATGTTGAAATGAAGACCGTCTTTCTTTTATTATTATTTTATAAAATGATATTATACCTTTTTTCTACAAACTTTAATATTTTATAATAAAGTAAAAATAAAATCATTCATCCATTATAAAGAAAATAACCAATAATGAAAAGACTTTATTATCACATAATTAAAGTTAAGATCACATAATCTAAGCTAAAATTTTGTTCAAGAGACTAGTAAAAAATTATTAATACCATTCTATTAATTAACTAAGATTAAAAAAAAGGAAAGAATAGTTTAGTGCACAAATGAGTTATTTTGAATTAAAAACGTATCAGAAGATACAATTGATTCATTTTGAATACGGAGAAGGGTCTAAAATGCCCCTCAAGTATTTGAATTGGTACAAAACTACCCTTCATCCACCTATCAGCCCTAAGATACCCCTGACGTCCACCTTTCGGCTCAAAAATATCCTCGATGTTAATCTTTTGATTCATATTTGCCCTTATTTTTAATAGATCCCTTAAAGTAAAATTATTAAATATTTATTTATTATGTTACTTAATGTGATTGGTCTAAATTTAAACCCTTCTCAAATAAATAATAAAAATGATATTTTAAAAAAATCATTTTTTCTATAAAATCACTCATATTTTGACCCGATACACTTGAAAATAATATTGAAAAAATAATTAATTTCATGATATCTTCCTATTGGCCTATTTTAAATCAACCCCAATTTATTATAACGTAGCCCAACTCATAAATGGGGATCCAACTAAAATCCATACTTACCCCGAGTGATTGTCCATCTAAAAAAATTATTTTTTTCATTAATATAAAAATTTCTCACAATTATCCAAATGTCTTGTTCATTTTCTCTTTTATTCTGTTTTTTAATCTGTTATTCTTAATTAGGATATCCGGGACTCAAATTTGAAATGAACTCACATTATATTCTTTTAATTAGTATTAATGTCATGATGGGATGAGGGTGGGGATAAGATAAATGATTATTTTTATTCTTTTATTTTTAATTTTGGGTACACACAAAAGAAAAATATAATATTTGTACATATTTGCTTAATTAAGTCATCTTTTATTGAACTAATTATTTCTATATGAATGCATCGTTATTTTCCTCCTTTTTTTCTCTCTTGTTTGTCATAATTTTTTTTAAAAATAAAATGGTGGACAAAATTCAAATAGAAAATTTTTTTTGGAAGAGATAGGAGGTGAAGGGCCGGGGAGAGAGGAGTGTAGAGAGTAGATGTCTAACCTTTTTATAATTTTAAATTTACTATGAAATTCAAAATCAAGTCAATTATGTCAGCTTATATATTAAGTAATTTCAAATTATTTTAACGGAAAGGGCCTAAAATGCCCTTAAACTATAAGATTTGGTACAATATTACCCTTCATCCACCTAATGAGTATGATCCGTTAGACATAAGGGTATTTTTGAGTCGAAAGGTGGACGTCAGAGGTATTTTAGGGCCGATAGATTGATGAAGAGTAATTTTGTACCAATTCAAATACTTGAGGGGCATTTTAGGCCCTTCTCCGTTTTGAATATCGACCATTTTTTTTAATAATAATAATTAAGCAAAAATAAAATTATATATCCACCCTCTTGAATTTGCATAATCAAATTTAAGTACTTTATATTGCTTGGTAAATCATAAAGTACATATTCATGATAAACTTAGACACATGACATCCAAGTTGTGAAAGTACATAACTTCGAAATTAAAATTCTAATAAAAAGCATAAATTAGAAAAGTACAACATATTCATGTGTGATATGTTGTTCTTCTTCATATTTAATTTGTGAATCCTCCTCCATCTTGGTGCACCACAACAGCGATCTGATCACCATTTTTTAACCCATTCTTCATAAAAAATAGAAATACGAAAAAATATTAAAGTTATATAATTTTAAATTAATGATCAATTTGATTAAGTTAGAAAATTAAGGTCTTACTTCATCAATAGTCTTTGTTGGTGAAACACGTTTTCCATCGAAGAGAAATCGAGCTGTTTTGTAATCCATTTGTTTTTTCTTACAGTATATCATGAAGATTCTCTTGGTAACTGTATCAGGTGACACATTGAAAATGATAATTGATCCATCCTATAAAAATTAAAATTAAAATTAGGAACATAAATTTTTTTAAAAATTATATTAGAGAGTGACATGATGAACCTGAGATTGAACATGGATTTCAATATTTGTGGTTTCATCAACTGGACTCTTATTTTCTGACATTTTTTCTTTGTTATTTTTTATTGGTGAAAATGAGGGATATTATACCACTTTATATAGGAGATGAGAAGGAAAAAATAATAAATGGAATGATATAAAATATTAAAGCAATTTATGGTCCTCTTGTCCTCTTGTACCAAAAAAAAGATTTAAGATATATTTCAATTTATGAATTGTTTGACTGATACAGAGTTTAAAAATGAAATTAATATTTTTGAAATTTATGGTCAAAAATAAAATTTAGTTATTTGTTGGTTATGAATTATCTTATTAATTAAGAGAAAATAAGAAGTTTAAACTTAGATTGTTCTAGAAGACTATAAACACTTTAGTTATGACACAAAAAATAGACTAAATATTCAAAGAATAGATTATATCTCAAGACATAAATAAGGGTAGATAGTCAAATTCCCCTCTTAATTAATTATTTTTTTAAAAGGATGTGTAATGAAAAATAAGAAAGCATTGTTATTGACTAATGTAATTTCATTTTTAAATATTAATCGTACTTCTTTAAAAGGTTGTGTTAGTTTATACGATGACAACGATTTATATGGTGGCCACACATGTGAATTGAATTTAGAATGTACGTAGACCTTCTTTTCATTGTTGTGAGGTAGAAAGATTGTTTTCGAAAGACTATCAGTTCAAAAAGAATGTTACTAATGCAAGATTGCAAGAAAAAATAAATATAGAATAATAAGAAATTATGTCAATTACTAAACAATTCTACCATATTTTGTGAGAAGAGGAAAGGATGAGGCTAGCCCCTACTCTCGTACATAAAGAGGGACAACACCAGCTACCTTCTAACATTTTAACTTAATCTACGACTTCAATAACTTTCTATTTAGGGTTATGTCCTTATTACCCGACTAAATATTTGTAAAAGCTTTTCTTATATATTTAGTTTCATATTTTTCCTCAAATTGTTTCCCACTTATAAATTATTTAAGCCAAGAATCAATATTTTTTCCTCACAATAATAATTTCCTTGTTTATATTAACTAACCAATACGAATTTGTTTTCAAATATCGTACCTTTGTATGTCCATATTTGAAAGGGATGAATCTACATGGTTGTGGATTGTGTTACGATTCTGGTGACGATGAATACAAGGTTATATTGATTTATACGTCTTTTTATTTAATGTATTATTAATGGCAATTAATTATAACAATTTGTTCAAAACATGACATAGTACAAATTTCCGATTAAAACCTAATTTCATGTGTATCCTTTTTTATTATTACTATTTCCTTTTTATCTTTCTATTGCTTTGGTTTTAATTATTTAAGCTTCTAATGTAATAGTTAGAGTAAGCTTTCAATCAAAGAAATTAGTTCCCTGTTATTGAACATTTTAAGTGTTTGTTACATTGGTGTTTTCATTTAAACATGGTTGATTTGTATGTTAACATGTGGCTAGTGAACCCTTTTCGGCTCCCGATGACATGGCAAAATGTTGTCAATTAATTCGTTGGACTATCAGGTCGCATTCACTTGTTCTATGAAGTTGACTAAGAAATATCTCCCAAAATCGGTGAAAATCAATTGTTTTGTTTGACTTCTTTGAAAGGTTATATTGGTTTATACGATAACATGAAAGAATTTGGTGTTTGGATCGTCATTATCAAATTGGATGACTTATTAATAAGTAATTATCTCAAAAACGTTTTTAGTTTTTTACTATTCATGATTTTCTAATTCATAAGGTTCTATTAAAAGAAAAAAAACCATACTAAATCTGTCTTGATTTATTAAAATAAACAAGTAAAAGATAAAAATATTCCCTTATTTTAATATGATGGACAAGTAAAAAAAAGCGGCGAGTAATTACTATTTCTAGATTTGTCTTATCTCAAACTTTGTGATCATCAAAACAATAAAATGGAAAATCACACCACAACGATAATTAAAACTCTATATTACAATTATTTAAAAAAAGATACTTTTTTTTATTATTTACCAAACATAATTTTATATCACAATAATAATTTCCTTTTTTTGCATTAATTAATTAACCTTAAGATTTTTTTTCCCTTTTGGAGCACTAAACATAAACCTACACAAATTCTTTTTCTTTTCTTTTTTACATTGAAGTAAAACACGTACGTTTCTTTATTTATAATTTTCATCAAAACAAACCTAATACCAACCTTTTTTTCCTCACAAAAAAAAATTGTCATGGAAACCTATGATATCCTATTTCCCATCATCATTAGGCTTTCAGTTAAATCTTTGTTACGCTTTCAATCTGTTTCTAAGTCATGAAATGCTATAATATCCGACAAAGAGTTCAGGAAAATTCACATTGATCAATCCAAAGCATCGAATACGAATGATGGTGTATTCGAGTTTCGAAATTTGGAAAATCCCCAAATTGTAATGCGAAACCAAAAGTTTACTCTAAAGAGGTTTCAAAATCCTATCGCCATAGGCTCGAGTGATAGTTTGGTACTAATGAAGAGATGTATAGATGATAACGAATACGTTTTATGGAATTCTTATACTAATGAATATCGTATTTTTGTATGTCCATATTCGAAAGGATTGAGTCCACATGGTTGTGGATTGTGTTACGATTCTGGTGACGATGAATGCAAGGTTATATTGATTTATACATCTTTTTATGTGGTGTATTATGTAAAGAGGAATAAATGGATAAAGAAAACAAATGACGTTAGTAAAAGAATAGAAAAAGTTGTTAATGGAGTAACACTCTATCCAAAGTCATTGGAGTGTAGTGTGGGGATTAGTGTTATTGGTGGGGTGTTTTGGTCCTTTAGTAGTTTGGAAATTCTTCACCAATTTGTAAATACATATTCTACGATTATATATTTTGACGTTAAGTCAGATGAAAACCATACTTTGTAAGTGCATATCAATTGTTTCGTTTGACTTCTTTGAACGGTTGTGTTGGTTTATATGGTGGCTTATATGGTGACATCACATTTGGATTGGACGTTTGGATAATGTAACAAGGTGGATGGACTCTATTAATGAAAATTAATTGAAACAATTCGTACTTTTGTGATCGATCGATAAGCAATATTGTACTTTTGGGTTGCACAAGAAATGGTGAAATTCTCTTTCAAGTTGGAAGGAGGCTTGAACGTAATATCATGCATGAACGAGAGAAAGCAACTCCCTTGATCGGAATCTTAGTAGATCAGTTGGTTGGCTACATAAATCATGAGTTTTCTTTTCTTTAGTATTTTGGTTTTATAGTTCTATTCCTTTTCAAAGTCATACAATTTTATAAGTTGATTTGTCTTTTATTTACCAACTTTTCTCTTTAAGATTCTAAATTGTTTTCCTCTACAAACTCTAGCCAATAGTTGTGTAGCGGGGAATCTTAATAACTCAGCTAGTTGCCTATCTGAACTTATCATGTTTCGGATTGTAATTATGTAATAGCACATTTACCTTATATGACTCTCTATCATATGAACATTTGGTCATGAAAAGCGACCCTTTGTAACGATGCATATTATTAACTATAAGAAGATACATAGATTACAAACTTTTGAAAAAAAGAAACGTATATCAATGTATATGTTTGAGTTACTTCTTCTTGTGCATTACATTCCTAGGAAAATATAAGCTATCCAAACATGTTGGAGTTACATATCGAAACACATACTCGATATGATTTGATATATAAGTTGTCGTAACAAATAGTTGTGTTTTAGGATCGTAGATGGAAAGCTCATGATAACCTGGTCCATCAAAGATAAATTCACCATTCTTTGTGCAAAACAAAAGCTTAAAACAATCGATAAAATAACTTATCGACATGTTGATTCTCATTAACAATTTCCAATCATCTTGTTCCATGATCCAGATGCCCAATTCGTGAGTAAGGTGTTTTCCACCATATAAACAAAGGCAACCATTCAAAGTAGACAAACGAAACAACTCATTTTCATCTTCTCGGACAAATAATGGTGTTGGAAGCTCCTTCAATTCGTCTGACTTCATGTCAAAGTATATGATTGTAGAAGTTTTACGTACAAAAGGCTCTATTTTATTTTTCAGAGACCAATATACACGACCTTCCATGCAAATTCCCCCAACGCACAAAAGTAACCTTGAATTAGGTTGTAGTTCGAAACTAGGGAGATGTTGCACTAGTATAGGGAGATTTATTTTCATCGTTGACCAAGAACCTTTACTCGTAGAGTAGACAACGTAAAACACACTATAAATTAATATAACCTTATAATCATCGGTGTCAGAATCATAACACAACCCACAAGCATGAGGAAGATTGTAGTTATAAAGTTTATGATATGGACACTCAATTGTACGGTGTTGTCCAGACGATGGATTCCATAAAACAAATTTCTTGTACGCCTTAGGTTTCTTCAATAGTACCAAACCATCACATGAGCACAAAATATGAGCACGTTTGAATTTCTTTATAGGAAAATTTTGTTTTTCTACTATACCTTTATGATTTTCCAAGTGTATAAATTCAAATTCACCTGTTGTTCTTTGTAACATGATTTTTTTACGTCCCAACGCTTTGGATTGATCGCGCTGAGCTTTGGCAAACATATTATTGTCAGAGATTATAGCATTCCATGACTTAGAAACGGATTTAAAACGTAACAAAGATGGAACAGGTACCTTAATAAGGACGTCGAAAAGGATATCATGTGGAATAACACATGTATCGTTTTCATACATAGTCTTTCGTAATTTTGCCTTCGACATTATTATTATTATTATTATTATTTCTGGTGCTGTTATACTTCTAATAGGTTTTATTTCATATATTATAATGCGATGAGTTATAATTAATATAGAAAAAGTAACTTCCATAAATAAGGAAAAAATAATAAGATTTGTATTAGGAAGACAAATAAACGGTGTAAAATTAACACGTTATTTGGACTCTTTCTTTTTTTTTCTACCCCGGTGTCCGAAAATTCGGATTAGAGCCCCGATTAAATTTGAACTACGCACTATAGGGCCTATTTGAGGGTGGCGCTCCCAAGAAGATTTTCTTCTTACCCAGGGCTCGAACCCGAGACCTCTGGTTAAGGATGAAACAATTTCATCACTGCACCACAACTCATATTGGTACGTTAATTAGAATTGCCTTGTATATTGAATCATGTATAGTTAATCTCTGTATAATTTAATACACCAATTTGTATATTATTTAATACCTAGTACTCCACGTCTCAAAATATTTTTCATCCTTAATAAAAATTATATTTGTAAGGAATACTTGTTATTTTAGAAGCTCAAGACCATATTAATTATTATATTTTTCCATTTTACCCTTAGTAATAACTATTCTGGAAGCATGTAAACACCTCAATTATGACATATAAATTGAATAAATATTCAATGAAGAGATTATATTTAATGGCACAATATACATAGGACACTCAAACTTGGACGCAATAGACAAGTAAACACTCCAATTAACTTTGAGTATGCATATCTAGCACACCTCAAATCGTCTCCACTGTTGTCAATTGAACACTCCAACTTATAAATACCTTCAAAATTTATGTGTCACATCAACATAAGATGTCCATGAGACACAATGAGGACGAGTTGGAGTTTTAGTTAATTGTCAGTTGAGATCAAGTAAAAATCTTACTAATATTTTCTTAAAAAACATATAAATGTAAAACACTGACAAGTATTTTAAAACGGAGGAACTATAAGTCTTTAACAATATGGAATAGTATTTTTAGTAAAATACAGATTAAGAGGAACAGAGGAAGTGTCCAATGATTAAGATTGGCGAAATTAGCTCATGAAAATATGATTTGTCCATGTTTAAGCGGGTCATTTATTGACTCAACCTTTTTTGATGCTTCCAAATTTCAGTCCAGCTCGCTCATCTGACACCTCTATAGGTAATTAATGTGAAGTTCCTCTTCTAATGTTATACAAAAATCTGTTTTGTGTTGTAATAAAGGTCAAGTTGCACCCTAGTGAATCAATTAAAGAATTGTGCAAAGATAGAAAAATTGGCAAGACTCAAGATATAAATCGTAAAACTAGTGAATTTATGACGAAAACTCACACTCAATGACCTTTTGGTAAAAGTTTTTCACACAATCTAACACACATGTTTACTCTCCACTCTCTGTTGGATCGACCCCAACTCATAGTAATTGCAGACGACCATACTATATGTTGGATCAACCCCCAATTCATAGTAATTGCAAACGACCATACTATACTTTTCGAAATTCCCTTTGCCATAGTATTTGCAAACGAATTTGGGTTTTTTAGAAGAACCAAACCATCACACGAGCACAAGACACTAGCTTTTCGAAATTCCCTTTGCCATTATATCTAATTGTGAAGTTTCCAACTCTCGAAACCCAAATTCATTAGTACTCATGTTGTTTGAGTAACAATAGTTTTTCACGTCCCAATGCTTTGGATTGATCGCGATGAATTCATTGTCGGAGATTATAACATTCCACGACTTAGAAACAAATTTAAAACGTAACAAAAGATTTAACTATACGTACCTTAATAAGTATGAGAAATTGGATATCAGTTGGAAGAATGCAAGTAACTTCATCAAAGTCCGATTTATTTTTTGCCATTTCTGACAACAATGACTGTTAGGGTTTACGTCCAAAAATATTTTTTAACCATATATATACCAACTCAAATACTAATGCTCCTATATTTTATTTATTTAATCTTAATTTTCACTTTAATTATTTTCGACAATAATTTTATTTTGTAAAGAAGAGTTTTAGTAGGAAACAGAAGACACCAAATGTATAACAAACAAAACCATAAAATTTTCTTTGAGGATTCAATCAAATAATTAGACAAAAGGGTATGTGAGGGCAAGTGAAAATTTAGCACCTGCATAAAAATAACAATGATCTACATTTACATAATCTCATAATGATGTGTCTATATACTCTGGAGAAAGTATTGTCCTAAGAAGCTCTTTCAAATTAGCTAGTACATGTCTTGGCCCTAAACTTCTGCCTCCAATATAATTAAGAAGTTGTTCTATATCCTGCACACAGAAGAAGAAGAAGAAGAAGAAGAAGAAGAAAAAGTTAGATTATCGAACTTAATTTCGATGGAAATGACAAAACCAAAGAAAATTAGCTTAGGGGAGGAGAGAAGAATTAAATCGATAATCAAATGTTAATCAAGATGATCTATCATCCTTTTCATGGCTAAAAGGACAAAGATGTCAATGTCTTAAGCATGCGGGTCAGTCAAGTGGTTCGGCTTTTCAGGTAGGGTGGTCAACTTGGAGGGTGCCCCCTTCTTGATAGAAAATATAGATATTACGAGAAGTGTCAATTGGATATACACAACCTTGGTTAGCTTTCTGAGTTCTACCCCCACTACTACAAGTATCACAGCCTATACACCCGTCGAGGGTAACTCAACTCCAACTTGGCAAAATGAGCAAATTCAGTTGGAGGGCATTGAAAGCAGGGTACGTCAAGGGAAGAGGAAACACGTACATGAAAGCTGACAAGAGCAAACTGTAGGAATGGTAGGCTAGAAGTCACTTTTGAAACAAGCAGAGGAAGAGGTGGACGAAAAAATAAACGTGATGAGAACTGAGAAGTGTCAATTGAAAGCCAGTAATTAACCTCAAATGGAGGTAACAATCAACCTTTTTAAGTCGTAGTATGTAATGCTCGGAAATCACCTATACGGCAAGAACTATGAACTAAGGCTACATAGTCATATGATCTATCACCCTCTCTCATGGCTAAAGAGGACAAGACTCTTAAGGGGTCGTGTGGTTGGGAACAAGTTATCCAAGATTAATTAACATGAGATTAGCAATCCGGGATAAGTTATCCTCCCATCACTATGGTATAAATGGTGGGATAAGTTATTCCAAACAAGACACTAAAATTTTATCCCTAGATTATTTTTTTATCCCAAAAAACAATATTAACATGAAGAAAGTGTCCATGAGAGGTTAGTAGCATTTATCAAGAAGAAAGGAGGTATCAAGTGTCAAGATAACCTACAAGGGCATCAAGTATAAGAAGCTGAAAGATCTCATAGACAATTTCAAGCATCTACTAACATAAGAAATTTTTGTCCTGGGCAAGCGGATAAATGGATAAAACAAAAGGAAAGAACAGAGTAAATTTTGCTAATCAGGAGCGATCCTGCAAAAGATTTTAAATATTAAAAGGTTACGATATGAAAACCTATGTACTGAGGAGTGCCCCCACCTGTCTTTCTAAGTTTCTTCATAACTTGTTATTTCTCGCTATAACAGGAAAACAAAGTTAACTTGGAAGGATCACATAACTTAGTCTCTCCGCTGTGGTGGATAACATACTACAACACAATGCTTCATTTGTATCTTGGAATCACAGAAAAAAAAGTCTCCATGCCGGTGGATAACATACTATGCCTCAATGCTTCCCTACCTCTTCAAATCAAACTGGACAGTAATAATTGGAAAGGAAGGAAGAGACTGTTTTAAAACTCACTTCTTAAACTTCAAGGCAATTTCCTCAAATGTACCAAGATTAATATTTAGATGGACATTCTAAAAAAACAGATATCTAGATTTTTAAAAATGCAAGTGGTATCAGAGATCCAATTCCATTGAACATGTTGTATCATAAAGTTTTCTGAATAGATTGTACATGGAGCATGGATTTTCATACACTCTTACAAGGCCCTAGCTGGATATGCAGAGGTAAGATAAAGAAGCAGACCTTATTCAGCAAGAAAACAGCATAAGCCGCTCTTGTTGAGTCTTGGCCTTCTAAAAATAGAGGAAATTCCACGGGCCTTGAATTTGTGGAAACTGAGGAACTAGATATTAAATCAGATGATGAAGGCTCTATTGAAGGTGCATAATCACGGATATATGATCGAGATCCTCCAAACCTCAAGGGATAACGAAGAGGAACTTGTAAATAAGATGCAATAAGTGTGACCATCTGCATGAAGGTAGATAAGCTAGATTAATGTACACTAGCAGACTAATGATAAATTACAGCGAAAGATCAACAGAAGAATGACATAAAGGAAACAACGCATCACTGGTAATTTCCCTTTTTTTATCAATACAATTATCATTGGTGTATTCCACAAAAAGTAATAGAATGACTTCAATGCAAATGAATACACACAGAGAGAAGACAGATGCTGATGAACTACCACAGGATAAGTTCCTGGCTTATTAGCCAACTCTCAAGATAGGATGTCTACCTTGACTTCCCAATTGTTTTAAGACAAAAACTGACTTTGACACTTCGTGATAAAAAATAAAACTGAATTTGACACTTCATTAAGTTGTCTGTGGATATCTGTCTGCACATGTTTGCACAATCTTTTTTGTTATGTAGAAATTTGGAACTGCAAAAGTGGAGAACTTAAATTCTACAAGTCATCTAATAAGAAGTGAAATATTACATTGATTAAAAACAGCCAAAATGCGAAAAATACAATTTAAACGAAGAGTCTGAAGCAAAGAGAACAAACACACATGTGCAACATATCCCAGGGCAGTTGCAGACCTCTGAACCTCCTTCTTATCAGTAAAGAAACTCATCTTAGTGAACACAGTTAAATGCAGACCCGCAATGGTCAAGGATCCGTGATCTAAAGGTTTTGACCCAGCAGAGTCACCTGAAAAGGCAAAACGAAAACTGAGATAGGCTTGTCTACTCTTTGTTTCTTCACATTTTTAACAGATGATTTCATGATCTAAACTACAAAAACTATTACTACCAAAATAATCGGTATATTAGGCAGGAAGGCAACACAATTTCCAGACTCTAACCATCAGCTAATCGGTATCATCAGCTATAGAATCCTCACACATAACCATACTAAGAAACCAAATGAAACAAAACTTCAGGTACTTATTTCAAAGACGACATCATAAGAAAATTGACTGCTACATTCGACAGGACAAAGCAAGGATTCTTTTAGGACGTGAAACTAGAAGCAATGCCATCCAATTACACAAAGCAAGGATTCTTTTAGGCCTATTTATGCACTGAACTACCCACATCTTTGTCGGATTGAATTCATAAATAGGCCTATCTCTACAGTACTCCACAGTTGTAACAGGTATTTTTCATATTTATACATAACACGTTCACCAGAAAAGGTTCTTCTCTCAATTTTCTCCATTAGTTATTTTAATCCCTACTATAACTCCACTCAAATTTCTATTTATAATAAATGAATGAATAAAAGCCAACAAGAATGATCCGCACTAATGAGGAGATTATTCTCAGGAGAAATGACTAGATTCTTGTGGGAACACTAGTGTGCATCTTCAATTTTCCTTGGCGTAATGCATTAAATGCAAGAATCAAGGAGAATCTTGGTCCAACTAATATACCAACAAAACCAAGTCTATTCCAGGTACCAGGCAAGAGGAAACCAGAGGACTTTGCCTAGCAATCCATACGTTAGGCATTCAAATTCACTCTAGTAATGGCCATGTCAGAATGATCTTAAAGCTTGAGACTAAAAGAAGCAAACCAAGCTCCTACACCTTTGTCTCCAAGAAGTGCTTCTCGATCACACCTGCAGTCCTATTTCTTACAAGTGAAAGGTGTGACAATGTAGTATCAAAAAGTAACTAAACTCTGCCATGAAATCAAACCTTTTTCAAAATTTTCATGCAAGAGCACACGCATGGAAATATTGACAAAACAAGTCATCATAAGATCCATTACCTGAGTTGGAACTATTGTTGAAAAATTCAAGTTCTTGCTCAGGTGCCTGTCCAATTGCAACCCTCACAGGATAAAGCATGTGAACTTGAGACACCATATACTGTTGTCTCGTTCTGAATACTCTTTGCAAGGTTCTGAGTTGCCCATAACCCCTTTCTCCAGCTAGGGACCTACTTTCATCCTGCATGGAGAAAATGAGACTTTTGGTTATATGAAGTCTCAAAAACCAGAGGGAAAATAGAGAACAATGTAAAACTTTTAGCTTAACAAGGAACTTAGAAAGATAAAAGTATGTGCAAAAAACCATAACAAAACCAGTAGTTGTCGGGACAGCGCCACTCAAAGGAGTAAAACACAGGCACAGGCAGAAACCAGCAGCGGTCCAGATGACCAATTTCCCCGCGAAGTACTCAAAGCAGGAGTAATACATCAGAAGAAAAATAATTGAGAAAACTCTATACCAGCAAATAGAGCAACATCCAGGTAAATGCAGGACAAGGCATGCTTTTGACTCAAGATAATCTAATGAAAAGGGGACTTCAGCTGTGCTCCAGATGCTTTTTTCGTGGATTCGAGGCTGAGACAATAAATCATCTTTTCTTACACTGTGAAGTGGCTGATAAACTATGGAAGATTCTCATCAATCTAAGGGGTATCAGGTGGACCATGCCAAGGAACATACATGAAGTTTTAGCTTGTTGGAACAGAAAGGGTAATCAGTCTTGCATATGGTGGACTATTTGGAGGGAGAGGAACCAGAGGTGTTTACAAGATAAATCCTGTAACTTCCAGAAACTAAGGATGAACTGTTTAGTGCTGCTTTATTTTAGTGCAAGCATGAATATCCTTTAGATGTTGAGGACATTTCTAGTGTTCTAGAATGCTTATGACTAGATATGTAGTAGGGTTTGCAGTTCTGACTACTACTGGTAATTATTACTGGAATACACCTTTGGTGTAGTTCCCTGTTTATAATATATATGTTACCTTTCTTTAAAAAACGAAGTGTCATTTCACAAAAACAATAGAAAATTCCATACATATATCCTGCTAAAAAGTGCTTTAAGAAGCACAATTAGGAATTTGATAGACAACCAGTTGAGCAAAACATTTGAAGGATCTAGAATGCAGGCCACTCAGAAGACAGGCTTTATCAACTGACAAGAATAAAATGGTAGGTGTTCCTCATGCCAATTGCCTCACTATGTCAAGATTTTATTAAACTTAACCATATACCACTTTCATGCATCTAAAGTTTTCAATCTCATTATGGGTTGCAACTAACGCAAAGCGGGTCAGTAAACAGTCCTTTGGGATGGAACACATGTTTAGAAGGTGACGTAGATATAAGCATATATAGAGGGGGGAACAAACAGTTTTGAAATGGTAAGATACCTGCAAGCGCTTGCTAGCTGCAGAAAGAGAAGTTCCTGCAACCAAAAGTGACCTGATGTCATTACTAAGTTGCTCCTCTTGCTTCTTGACTTTCTCTTTGACAACTTTAGAATGCATTGACATGTTTCCCATCACTAATTTTCTAGAATCCAGTTTTTCTCTCATCTCATCAAGCTCATTCAAACAACTTAGTGACTCTGCTTCTACCTGAGAACCATATCGCCACCCGCTAACAAGCGGGCTAATTCATTAAAGCCCAAAAAATTAAAAGGAAAGGAGAGACAGTATGAGAACATAGAAGTCAAAAGCATTAAAAGAGCACTTTATTACTTCCGCTTCTCTGAATTTACTCGCACAAAATGGTTAGAAAGAACAGGAGATGAAACTACGCCCAAAAGTATGACAATTTACTCATATTCTTTTACTCTTTATTTCACTTCAGGAATTTACCAACCCAATATTGAGGCCATAGACAAAGAGAAACAAGTTGTACCACTTATTAAGACTAAAGAAGAAGAACCACTAACGGGATAACTGAAGCACAGTAAATAAAGAGTAACAAAAGTGCTACTTTTTTTAATGACCCTGGTTACTGGGCCAGCTTTCATGCATCTCGACTAATTCCACTGCCTACCTAACACCTCCCACCAGCAACAGCTACCAGTTAACAAAAGTCCTACTACTACTGGTTATAAACAGGGAAACAGATACAATGCACTTCAGAAGCAAACAAAAAAACATAAAATAAAAGTAAAAATTCTACTAACCAAGACTATTAAAAAGAAGAAAGCTCAAAACTTTACCTGTATAAAGGACTGTAGTTTCTGCTGAACCGATTCTTTCTTCTGCTTAGCTTCATTAAGAGCAGATGTAAGGCTACACAAACGAGCTAATTCCTGTTCATAATCTTCCCACTGTATAATCTTCAAGTTTTTGTCTTTTTTATTCTGAATTTCCCCAGGTGAAGCAACTTTCTTCGATTCCATTCACAACTAAACCAGTCGATTTTGATTGAATTTTAAAATAACTCAAAAAGGGTAGTAGGAAATCATGGTTTTTCTCCCACCACCATATACTTTTCATCATGGTCCTCCTCCAAATCTTGAAAATTAAGGTTCCAAAAACCCCATTTTTGAAACTCAATATGCAAAATTTAAGGAGAATTTATGAATTAGGGTTTGAGAATCAAGGAGATTTGAAAAGGGGAAGATGGGTTTTGGGGAAAACTATGAAATTGAAGAATTTTTTCGGATTTTTGTGTTTGATTTTTCACTTTCTTTGATCAATTTTCTTCAAATGTGAAATTTGGTTTATGAGATTTTGCTCTTTCTTTGGAATATTGAACAAGAAAATGGTAGAGGGTTGGGAATTTCCTTTTTGTGAAAAATCTCTTTTTTGACTTTTTTTTTCTTTTTTCTATTTCTATTTTTCAGCTAAAATTATGAAAATATATTTTTTATTATTTACATGATTAATCGTGGAAAATGTTCTAAGTCTACTAGAAATAGTTTAAATATGTCCGTAATTCACTTGTTTAGATCTAATTTATCTTTCTTTCCACCTATGTGGATGAGAGATCTAACCTCAAAGGCATTATATACATATTGTATGATTATATAGGCATACTAGAGAATTTACTTGCGCTTTGTACGTGTGAAAAAAATCTTACTAAATTCATGATACAATTATCTCTTTTAAATATACATCTGGGAGTGCAGTGAGTTGTTGTTGTGTTTCTTCATAAGAATGTCTTACCAAAAAAATGTATCTGGTTGCTCCTCAAGTTATGGTAACAATGCAAGTAAGTTGGATAATTTCACATTTATAAACACTTGGCGCAATTTTAAATTTTCGACAAGTAATTTTAAGTTTCTTATGACAAAGTTATGGTCGTTACAATTCTCTTCAACCCATAAGTTAATGTAGTTCTAAAAACACTTTATACATAATATAGATGTACACTCTGATTTACATAGCCTCAAAAATAAGTATATGAATATTTAACCCCGAATGCAAGAATCGGATGTAAACACTCGAGTGTTCGAGGTTGTCTTTTATTCCATATAGAAAGACTACGAACCTAAATTTAAAGCTTTTATTGCAACATCTTGCACATTCAGGGACACTTGATCAAATTAGAATTTGATAAAAATATATTTTAATTGTGATTAACTATGAAATATCCTTAATATTAAATTTAAGTCTAAAACCGTCATCTTCTCAAGTCCTGACAGAAGTTGAATGTGGAATATTTATTTATTTTTAATTAAATATATATTATTGTTTTTATTGTTCCGCCTAATTGAACTCAAATTCATTCACAATGTAATATATTAAATCAAACAATTTTCAAAAGACTCAACACTTCTTAGTTTTCATTCGATATAAGACATTAATTGACTCTTGTTCATCGTCTTTATTCTGATTTCACGAACAAATAATTTATTTTGAGCTACAAACATATAAGTAAACAAAAACAAATGAGTCATATTATTGAATCAAATAAAGGGAAAGTGAGAAAACTTTCCTTATCATTGATAGTTTGTGAATAACTTAAAATTAACTATACCTTTTTTAGTGTAATAATAAAAATTTATAAACTTTCTTTAATTACATAGCTTGAGTATCAGAAATTTTAGTAATTCCTCACTTAGTATATTTGAAGTAATAATATTATTTCTTTGAGTGCAGGTTTCATATCAACCAAAAATTTCTAATCAATATGAAATAATAATTTATGTATGAATTATTTTCTAATCAATCTGCATAAACTATACATGATTATAGGTATATTATGCATAAATTATATATTTATTGGTCATTTTTAATATTATAAAAAGGTATATTATGCATAAATTATATATTTATTGGTCATTTTTAATATTATAAAGTAAAATGAAACTATTTAGATTAGTTCGTTTTAGCATATATTATAAGTGTCTATTTGAAGCTTAATATATTTTTGAATAAAAAGTATGATGTATAGTAAAAATGTTGACCGATGAATCAAAATAAAATAATTGCTAAGCTAATAAGTCAAGAATAATTAATGACTTGGGCAATCACGATATACTTGGAGAATCTGAATTTATTATCTGCATAAATAAATAAAAAATGGTTAAATGCCTTCTTGAAAAACCTAGCTATAAATACAAAAACTTCATACAAATTTATAAAGTAAACTCACTAGAGAAGTAAGAATTGTAGGAGAGATGGCGGCGATCAGAGTGTTATTACAGTGTGGCGATTGCGGAACTCTGTTTGAATCCGTGGTAGAAGCCCAACAACATGCGCAAAATTTTCGCCACACCAACTTCTACGAGTCCAAAGAAGCCATTCGCTTTCTTGTTTGCTCCACTTGCGGTCAAAATTCTCGTTGCCATACCGTAAGTTTATAAAATCATCTAATAAGTTGTAATTGAGAAAATTGTTGTTTTGAGCCTATAAACTACATTGGTTAAGGTATATTTACAGATAATTTTTTCTCATTTGACTTAATTTTGGTGAATAAAATTAACTGGTATCTGTTGCTGATGAAAGGTGATAGATATCCCGTCAAGATGCACATAAATTGATCTATACACCAATATTTTCAACCCAAAAAATAAAACAAAAGGAGTATTTATATGGATTTCATTATATTTTCTTGAACATGACATGATGCATCACTAAAAAAAAAATTGTATTAATCGATATTGATCTAGTTAAATAACTCAACATTCAATCAAGCATATTACTTGGCCTTTTTATATGTCAATAGATAATATTGTTCCAATTTTAGAAAATGTCAGTAAAAGCAAAAATAAAATAAAATAGATTGTGTTTGGACCATATACACATGTCTAGATGAAAGTTGGGATAAAAACATCACATCATGTAATTATATATATTTATTTGGATATTTGACTTATTTTAAAATTGCGAATCTCAAACTAATTTTAATATAAATCATTGAAAATGTTTTACCTTTTAACAAATGATGAATTATTATTCTCTACAAGGTAATATTTTTAAAAATATATTATAAAAACATACTTGAAACTTAATTTATATAGAGTAAAAGTAATTATTTATAATTAAAAAATCAATAGATTAATCAAAATAAAATAGTTGTCAAGCTAATAAGTCAACAGTATGGTGTAAAAAACAAACTACTCTAAATTTGACTCGACACTCTTATATATGCCTTGATAATTATTTTTTTATTTTATTTGAAAATTGAATTAACTTTAATCCTATTTAATTATATTTTATACTTTTTTTATAAAAGTATATTCGAATTCTAAATATGGTAGAAATATGATTGAAGCTAATTCAACTCCAACTATAAATACAAAAAAAAACTTCAACTATAAAAGAATCGAATCGAAGAGAAAATAAAAATAAAAATAGGTGAACGGCACTATGGGTATTATTGCGGTGTGGCGATTGCGGAACTCTGCTGAAATCGGCAGAAAAAGCCGAATAGCATGCCAAAGAG
Organism: Solanum etuberosum; assembly: GCA_029582245.1. NCBI lineage: Eukaryota > Viridiplantae > Streptophyta > Magnoliopsida > Solanales > Solanaceae > Solanum > Solanum etuberosum. Next base: position 100,511 of record JAJONR010002404.1, on the reverse strand, counting down.
AATTGGCATACTAATTTCCGTGAGTCCAATGAAGCATTTGTGTACCAAGTTTGCAAAGTTTGCGGCAAACATTGTGTTTGTAAAACAGTAAGTTATAATCATCATGGAGAAATTTTGTTATTCTGAAGTGATTTTGTGAAATTAGTTGTGGTGCACGTATATGTTGCTTAGTTGTGGGAGGTGACAGGTGTCCCGTGGAATTAGTTGAGGTATGCATACATGTTGGTGGTGGTGAGAGGTGATAGGTAGTTGGTGGAATTAGGTATCTCGTGGAATTAGTTGTGGTGTGCTGGTGGTGGGAGGTGATAGGTATCTCGTGGAGTTAGTAGTGGTGTGCTGGTGGTGGGAGGTGATAGATATCATGTGGAATTAGGTATCTCGTGGAATTAAGTTAGTCGTGGCGTGCGGTGTTGCTTAGTTGTGGGAGGTGACAAGTGTCCTCTGGAATTAGTTGAGGTGTGCATACATCTTTTTGGTGGTGAGAGGTGATAGGTAGCCTTGTGTTGTGCTGATGGTGGGAGGTGATAGGTATCCTGTGGAATTAGGTATCTCGTGGAGTTAGTCGTGGTGTGCTGGTGGTGGGAGGTGATAGGTATTCTGTGGAATTAGGTTAGTCATGGTGTGCGGTGTGCATAACTGTTACTGGTGGGAGGTGACAGGTATCCCATAGAATTAGTCGAGGTGCGCTTACATGTTGGTGTTAGTAGGAGGTGATAGGTATTTTGTGGAATTAACCGTGGTGTGTGTAACTATAGATGCTGGGAGGTGTATGCAATGCTCGGACATCACGATTATTAACAACAACAAAAAACAGAGGTGTATTTTGTACAGGTTTCATTGTGATTTTGTGTTGATGTAGCGTTGTTATTGCTAGAACTACTAGCCTTGATACGTCAAATTTGGGATTATATTTGTAATTGACCTCTATTAGATTGTAATTCAATGGGAGCTAAGCTATTGAACTGTTGATATTGCTTAGGGAATGTAGTTTACAAGATTATTTTTGGTATTGAGTTCTACATTAGTAATGGGGTGTTTGGTTCCCTTCTTCTTTGTTCGAGGACACAAACTAGGGTAGGATGTTAGTTAGATAGTTGAGCGTTTTCTCGCTTATTCTTTTATACTATTAGCCGTACTATACATCATAGTATTACTCTTGTAGTTGCTTGTCAAGTTCGATTGTTACCAATGATTTCTTTTACACTTCGATTATGGTTTTATCTGTAATGACTATTGTTGTTTAGGATAATTTGTCAGGTTATCTATGATATTTTGTCATGATCCTTGGATAGTAAAAATACAAATCCACTAAATAATCCAGCGTTTAAGGTGCAGTATAATCCATGTATTTTAATATTTATACATAATTTGTCTGCTTATCGAACCAACCCTTAGTTTTGATGGGAGTTCCAATAGTTAAATTATGGCATTATGTTCAATTGTTGGTATAGCGTTTACATGCGGCTTATTGGAACTTTTGGATTTTGATTATGTGAAGGAGAGTCTTATGCATTCGAGAAAGTCTGGGCATACTGAATTTTATGACAGGACAGCAGAGGTGGCGGAAGAGGAAGCAAGAAGAACCAGAGATAACCTTCGTCAGATGCTGAGAGTAGCTATTGATCATTTGAACGAGGTTAGAAATCCTAACGTGTCCTAAAAATTTTGATTTTTCTAAAAGAACATGTTAACGAAGGCAGATCTAAGATTTTGAAGTGTATGGTTTCTTGCAACTACCTCAAGTTAGTATATTATAGTATCTGGTTCTGGAAAATGTGTAGATTTGGTACATCTACGAAGATGTAAGGTCTAATGTGGCTCACGTTATTTGATTTTTTCTTGATTCGGATCAATGTATTGATGAACATTCTTGCTTTATATGATCAACTTGGCCAATGTGTTAACGATCACGTTGCACCTCATCCAAAGCAATCGAGTTCCATCTGATAAGCATAATTCCGTGCTGTGTCTTTTCTGAAGTTATAACAAAAACATTTTACTTCACAGGCTGATACTTCACAGGCAGAAAGAAGGCAGCAGCTTGGTTTGCCTTCCAGACCTGTTTTAGAGGAAGGACAGGTAATTTCTGTTGAAATCTGTCGATATGGTTTTGCTCCAATTTGGACATGCTTGTCCGTACTCACGTTGCTTTTTAAATTAATTTTGTAGAGTTCATTGCCTCTAGCTGCAAGGGTCGAGAAGATGAGTGAGTGCCTGCGGACTATCCAACAGAATCACATGGTAATATTTGAGTCGTTTTTGTTCCAGAATTAAGAAGAATTGTCCTTTCATTCTTTTTTGTTTTAAACCGAGTCTTTGTCAATTTTCACTAGAATGACGCGGCCAAAGTCATGACAGCTCTCGACTCACTGCGTATGTTTGCTAGGAATATTGCTATGTATCCTGATGAGGAGAAATACCGCAAAATTAGAATCAGCAATGCTGCATTCCAGGTGAGAATATGAATTACAAAACGATTGTCCCTTGTTTTTGTTATTTATTCAATTCTAAGTTGTGTTTCTTACTAACCTTTAAATTCAGTTGAGAGGAAAGCTTCTTTTATCCATTTTATACCTCGTTAGTACTCAAATTCGTATGTAATTCGGGGTTTACTTGGTTCAGGATGTTTTCACACATGTGTAGGGCAAGTTTTTACCATCCAATGCTTCAAGTCAAACTTTTTTATGTGCGAAGAACAAGTATAGATAAGAGTTTGATATACATTTCAGAACGTGCTCGTTAATTCTGTTTTGACATTTTGATAACAGGCGAGGGTTGGCCACCTACGAGGAGGTATCGAGTTCCTTGAGCTCTGTGGATTCGAAAGAACTAGAGGGGGTGAACACTTGTACATGCAGAGAGAAAATGTCGACTTGAATGTGCTTTATTCAGCTGCGAATGTGTTGAACAATGCCATTGGAAATCCATAATATAGAAGTTAAATGTGGTGTTGTTGTTTAGCAAATCAAGAAATTGGAAAACAATTATTTTGTGTTTGACATTTTGTAATCAAACATATAATCTTGTTTTACTCTTTATGTGATATACTTTGATTGTTGATACATGTATTTGTTGGGTATTTACCTTGAGTTTCTTACCGTAAAAAGGTTTTCCTCATCCTAAAAGGAAAACATGAAGTCTTCATATTTGATTAGTCTTTTTCTTGTCGGAAAAGGTTTAGGACTCTATAAATAGAGGCTCGTTTCTTCTACTTAATCAGCATTCACAATGTAGTCCTAGAGCCTTTGAGAGTTTTGGTTATAGTTTTAAACATGTTATGAGATTTATATAGGTTCTTTACTAGTCATGCTTATTGAGCACATATTATTTCTAATCAACAGATCTTTACGAGTCATGTTTATTGAGCACGTATTGTTTCTAATCAACAGTTCTTTACGAGTCATGCTTATTGAACATATATTTCTACTCAACGAATCTTTATGAGTTGTGCTTATTGAACACGTGTTTCTAATCAACAAATATGTATGAGTCATGCTTATTGATATCATATATAAGTAATCGTTCAATCACCTATTATCTCCTAACGTATATACAAGATTTGAGTCTCTAGATCCGCCCCTAATACAAGCATACATGCATAGAAACATATACGTATAGTTACTTCATTCCAAAATACTTGTCACAATTTTCTTTTTATTGTCAAACGAAATGAACTTCGACTAACGTTTTAAGATATATATCTTCATTATATTGATACGAAAAAAGCTATAATTTATAACATTTTTCATATTTAATTTTTTGAATATCTGGAATTTAGTTTCAAAATATCGAATCAATCTCATCTAAACTTGACAACTATTTTGAACGAGGAAAGTAATAGTAACTATTTTATGCGTTTCTTTCTTCATTGGTGAATCTTTTCAACTTTTTCTTTGCTACAGACCCCTAACAATCTTGATTTTTTCAAAAATGAAAGTGATTAACAAGCTTAAATTTCCCAAAAAATCTCTCAAAATCATCAATCCTATACCCCATATTGAGAATATCAATGAACCCCATTTCATATCTCTAATCCATAGTTCCAAAAACACTCTTCAACTCCAACAAATCCATGCCCAAATCATTCGAAAAAACTTATTTTCCAATAGTAGAATTGTTACTCAGTTGATATCTTCAGCTTCTTTACACAAATCCATTAACTATGGTTTGTCAATTTTTAATTGTTTTCTTGATAAAAATGTGTTCTTGTTCAATGTTTTGATTAGAGGGTTAAAGGAGAATTCTTTATTTGAGAAGTCCATTTTGTATTTTAGGAAAATGGTTAAAATGGGTGTTAGACCTGATAAGCTTACGTATCCGTTTGTGTTGAAATCAGTGACGGCATTGGGTGAAAAGGGAGTTGGTGGGGGTGTTCATTGTGGGATTTTGAAGATGGGTTTGGAGTATGATACGTTTGTGAGGGTTTGTTTGGTTGAAATGTATGTGAAAGTTGAGTTGGTGGATTTTGCATTGCAACTGTTTGATGAAAGTCCTGAGAGAAATAAAGTTAAGAGTGTGATTTTGTGGAATGTTGTGATTAATGGGTGTTGTAAGATTGGGCGGATGAGTAAGGCGTTGGCGTTGTTTGAGGAAATGCCTGAGAGGAATGTGGGTTCTTGGAATACTTTGATTAGTGGGTTGTTGAGGAATGGGGAGGTGGATAAAGCAATGGAGCTTTTTGATGAGATGACGAATGAAAAGAATGTTGTTTCTTGGACTTGTATGATTCATGGGTTAATGCTGAATGGATTGCACCAAAAGGCTCTGGATTTGTTTTTTAAGATGGTGGAAGAAGGTGTGAAGCCGAATGGTTTAACTGTAGTATCTGCTCTTTCTGCTTGTGCGAAAACTGGGGCACTAGAGGCAGGGAGAAAGATTCATGATAATATTATGAACAATGGGCTCCATTTGAATGCAGCAGTTGGTAATGCTTTGCTTGATATGTATGCAAAATGCGGGTATATTGAGTCTGCAAGCCTGGTTTTTAGTGGATTGAAGGAGAAGGATATCCGTACGTGGAGTATTATGATATGGGGTTGGGCAATTCATGGACATGTAGATAAAGCTCTTAGGTGTTTTGAACAAATGAGATTGACTGGTACTTTCGATATACTCTTTTGTCCATGGAGTTACTTGGATTCTATAGGAAATTGTTTGACAAAGTAAAACATTTTTTTCTAATGGTTGCAGGAATCAAACCTGATGGAGTTTCTGTCCTTGCTGTTTTAACCGGATGCTCTCATGCTGGACGGGTGGATCAAGGCCTTCAAATCTTTGATAGCATGCAGCGTGAGTGCTCAATTGAGCCCACTATGAAACATTATGCTGCAGTAGTAGATCTACTTGGCAGGGCTGGCCGATTTGATGAGGCCTTGAAATTTATTACATGTATGCCTTTGGAGCCAGATTATGTTATTTGGGGTGCACTTTTTTCTGCTTGCAGAGCTCACAAGAACATTGAAATGGCAAAAGTTGCATCCGAGAAGCTCCTACAGCTTGAGCCAAAGCATGCTGGGGGCTATGTGTTTCTGTCTAATGTTTATGCAGGAGCAGGGAGATGGGATGACGTAGAAAGAGTTAGAAGTTCAATGAAGAACAAAAATGTTGAGAAGGATCCTGGATGGAGTTCAATGGAGGTGGATGGTCAATTGCATACATTTGTTGCTGGTGATAGTGCTCATACACGTAAACAGGAGATATACTTGAAATTGGAGGAAATCATTACGGGAGCTAAACAACAAGGTTACATGCCTGAAACTGAGTGGGTGCTTCATAACATTGATGAGGAAGAGAAGGAAGGAGCATTGGGAAGTCATAGTGAAAAGTTAGCACTTGCTTTTGGGCTCATTAGTACTGGTCCTGGTGTGATCATTATGATTGTGAAGAACCTTAGAGTGTGTGGGGACTGCCATTCTCTAATGAAGTATGTCAGCAGGATGAGTCAAAGGGTGATTGTGTTAAGAGATATAAAGAGATTCCACCATTTCAAAGATGGAGTTTGCTCCTGTAAAGATTACTGGTGAACTAGTAAGTGTTGCCCGACTAGCTATATATCTCAAATTTGCTAGTTCAGCTTTTAAACTGTTCATATATGTTGTTCTAGACTTGTAGCATTTTCTGGAAACCATTGTGTATGACTATTGGCAATTTATTTCGATTTACTGCTTTTCTCATTTGAAACCTTTATTGGTAACTGTTGCTGGCATCTCGAAAAGAAAACTTGTCTTTATCTTATATTTTTTCTATTTTAGTGCTCGATGTTTTTACCATGTACCTATTATGTCCTCATCTAAACAAAGATTTTGAGTTTGGAAAGACTTGCCACTAGTACTACTGATAATTTGTCAGTACTAACATAATTATATCTGCTGGAAGTGGACAGACCTATAAAAAATGAGTGTAGTTAAAAGGCAAGCAGAAATATTCTTCTCCAATTACAGTATTATCTAGATGTATATGCAGATCCTGGATTTTCTTTCTGGTTTGTTGGCATATATATGAAGGTTTTGTTAGCTTAAGGTCTTTATAATTTCACTTAGTCTTCAAGATTCCCTGTGCTCTCTATTCACTATGGACTCTTCAATTTCTCTATATCTTACAGATTCACCATCTTCTAGATAGCAGGAGTCAAGCATCCCATACATCTCTCGCGTTCAGTGCCTACACTAATCAAATATGGGATCTTAAAACAGATGGATTACATATGGAGCGTCTATCGTGTAGTCCCCTCAGCTCCCCACATGCTAAGACATGATGTTACATCATAGTGTTAGCGCAGGTAATTTAATGTCTATAATCATGTTTGATTCATTGTGATATGATAAAGGATTTACTGCAAAATTGATTCTCTTTCAGTTAAGCCTTTCATGCTTTGTTAAGTTTGAATTTGCAAATCTAGTAAGAAGAAGTTGCCCCAGACTCCACTAAGTGATGAACTTTGTTACTCTTAATTGTTTCTTATGAGGAAATAGCTTAATTTAATTACATGGTGCCTATCAAAACGAAGGAAGGTTTGATTTAAATTACACAGTATTTTACTTGACGTGTTCAAACTGCTTACAGGGTTTGACAAGACTTTTCCTGTTCTCCTCATCGTCAGCATGCTTGCCTACTTCTGTTTACTGGAGAAGCTTTTGGTGAGTAAAGACTACACCTTAATGTCATCATATTCCAGAAAAAAGGTCTTAAATAATGCTTGTTTACAGGTTATCAGAAAAGGATCATGTCCAAATGATTTGCAAGTTTGTCACAATTCTTTTGTTTCTTGTGTGGAAAACAGCATGGAAAAATAGATTGTTATTGTCATTGGGTAAATGTATTGGCATGTCTCTGTCGTTTGCTTTCTGTTTTGTTGTGAATTAGCTTATGCAATATCTGCTTCTTTCATAAGAATTAGAATGCGCTTTAAAAGTGAGTCATTTCAGAAAACTATGTTGGCTAAGCTGGCAATCACAACACAGAGAAATTAGAATGGAGTTTGTCGATGCTATTTATTTGGTCACATTTTAATAGGCATTTACATGGTTTATGCTAAATCATCACTCATTTTTCTTTGCTAGTATGTGTGACTGGTACATGGTTTCAGTTAGAGGTCATCGCCTCGTCAGCATTGACGAAGCTCAGTTTTTTGCGATTGGGCTGAAGTTAAGAGTTCACTGGTTGCTCCAACTGTTGGACATTCACATATTCAAGAGAGAAAATAGTCGTAACAGATGTGGCATTTGGCATCATCAATCTTGGATAGCATTTTGTGAAGATCCAAATAGTCTCTTCAACCTCCATGTGTATGGCAACTTGAATAACTACGGTAAGGAGTCTAGTCTTCTGTGCCCTTGTCAAGCAGGAGCTGTGTCACCTGTTTAGTAGGACAGGGAACAAAGCAAACCCCCATCTTCCCCGGGACAATACCGCAGTCTGATAATGTGAAGAAATAGACCTCAGCCCTAACTTAACCCCAACAACTAGCTAATAAAGCAAGGATTGCCCCAAACCATTGGCAAATGATCAGGTCTCACACCGATGAGCACACTCAAGACTGGACATCTGGAGTATGGACAATATAACACGAGGATCCGACATTGGATCAACGAAGAGTTGGACATGAGGTAGTGATCATGTGCTTAGTGATTTGCAAGTTTGTTGCATTTCTTTTGTTTCTTATGTGGAAAACAGCTTGGAAAAATAGATTCTTATTGGCATTTGGTAAATGTATTGGCATGCCTGTCCTTTGCTTTATGTTTTGTTGTGAATTGGCTTATGCAATAATGTCTACTTCTTTCATAAAAATGAGAATGTGATTGGAAGTAAATCAATAGTTTCTTGTCCTTCGATTTCTATTACTATCTATTGTATCTTATACTTCGTTTATTGCGATTTCTGGTATTATCTATTGTATCTTATACTTCGTTTTACTATTTTTATTGTAGTTATTACTCTCTTTTTTTAAAATGTTTTTTCATAATTTCTGTAGTATTTTGTCATGATTTCTTCACTTCTGTTATTTTTCTTATCAATATGATTCAAAACAAACACAACATATACATAGATAGAATGTGATAAGTAGTAATTTATTTTTAGTTGTATAAATATAATGAACAAAACAAGGTAAACAAAAGATAAATTTGCAACTTTATTTATGGATCAGGAAAAAAAAATACAAAATTAACTAGTGCATGATTTTTGGAAAATATAAAGTATCCAAACCTGTTGGGTATGGATATAAATACGAATATTTAGAATTGATCATAAATTCCTTAACAACAATTTTTCGTTGTTTAGGGTTATAAATGGAAATATGGGGATTCGTTGGTCCTCGAAAGATAATTTCATCATTCTCCACGCAACATAAAAAATTTGTAATACCTTGGGAATTTTCATTAACAATTTCCATCCATCATCTTTCATGATCCACATGTTCAATTCCAATTCGTTCTTTTTTTTGTAGTTTGTATAAGCTGAGATGACCTTTCAAGATAGTTAAACGGAACAAGTGCTTCTTACAACTATCACCTATGAAATTCGGTGTTGAAAGCTCCTTCAATTCATCTGACTTCATGTCAAAATATATAATTGTAGAATTTCTATAATCTACCAATATACACAACCACCTGTGGTAATTCCCTCATATAAATATGATGACCATGAATTAATACTTAATTGTGAGAGAGTTATTTTTTCCGTTCAGATACAGATCGAAAACGTAATAAAGATTTAACTGGTAATCTAACAACATCATCACATGAAAGATTATGTGAATTCTCCCTTGACATTACGTCTGCTATTGGAGAAAACTGACTTTCTTTTAGGATTTAATTTAGTTATTTATATGATTTATGTTTAGAAAATAGAATTTCAAGACTCCTTGTTATGACAAAAAGGATTTTTTTTTTTTAATAGTGGAAAATAGCAAATTATAGTATATATATTTATTTACCTAAAGTTATTATTTTAATTTACTTCCATAAATTAATAAGAGTTGGTATATTATATTAGTGAAAAAGAAAAAAACATGTATATATATATATATATATTACTAATATTTTATTATTGGCATTTGGTAAATTGTGAATTGGCTTATGCAAATATCATAATACATAGAAATATAGTTTCTAATCCTTCGATTACTGTTCTTGATACTATCTATTGTATCTTATACTTCGATTATTGCACTATTGTATTATAGTTATATTGTTCCTTTTTTCAAAATGTTTTCTCAGTACTTTCACTTTTGTTATTTGATCATTTCGATATTTCCTTGAGCCGAGAGTTTATCATAATTCGGAAGCAATCTAGTACATACACTCAATCCTTCGTAGATCCTACTTATGAGATTACATTGGATATATTATTATGTATTTGGTCACAATTTAATAAGCATTTGAACAATATGTGGTTAAAGTTTAAAAGAAGAATGTTAAAGTAAGTATTTGCATAGTATCTAAGTAAAATATTATCTATGACACTGATTATAACACTAAAGTAAGAATTGGCCCACAATATTATCCATTAAATTTGTATTTGCAATGATATAATTTATTTTCATATCGAAAGATTCAAATTCGAGACATCTTAATTAAGAATAGAGAAATCTCAATCATCATATCACAACTTCTTTTATTTAATGATATAATGAATCAGACAAAAATACAAAATTAAAGGAACATAATTTGGTTGTTTATTCTAGTGCATGATTTTTGGAAAATATAAACTATCCAAACCTGGATATGGATTATCATACTCATATCCAATATTATAATTCAATATAAAATCTTTGACAACTTTTTGTTGTTTAGGGTCATAAACGGAAATATGACGATTCGTTGGTCCATGAAAGATAATTTCATCATTCTCTGCTCAACGCAAAATACATTTAAGTTTGCAATATTTTGATACTATTTTGGGAAGTTTCATTAACAATTTTCAACCATCATCTTCCATGATCCACATGTCCATTTCCGATTCATCGTTATTTCATGTGTTGTAATGTATGTCGTAAAAGCAAAGACAATCTTTAAAAGTAATCAAACAGAAAAAGTCCTCGTTATAATCACACTTACGAAATTCGGTATGAACGTCGGTACTAAAAGCTCCTTCAGCTCATCTGACTTCACGTCAAAACATATAATTATAGAATTTATTCCATCACTCGAAAGCATGGACCAATATACACAACCACCGATGGTAATTCCCTCGCATAAATACGACCATGAATTATTAGTTGATCGTGGAAGAGTTATTTTTTTCGTAGAGTAGACAAGATAACACGATTTATAGATTAATATAACCTTGCAATCATCGGTGGTAGAATCATAACACAACCCGAGGATCATAAGACATCTCATGACCACAAGGAAGTGTGGAGATGTTCATATATGGACATGATGCAAGCTTTACACATTGTCTAGTCGATGGATTCCATAAAATAAACGTCTTGTAATAATTATCCCCATCGTTCTGTATTCGAATCCCTTTAGAGGAACTTGTTGCCCTTCAATGGAAATTACTCGATTTCTTTCCAAATTTATAAATTTGAATTCATCCTTAATATGGTTCAATAATAAGAAATTTATACCGCTTTGGATTGATTGATGTGATCCCTTTTTAAATTCTCTATCCGAGATGATATCACTCCATAAAATAGAAACAGATCGAAAACGTAATAAAGATTTAACCGATAGTCTTACCAGGATGAAGAATAAGATATCATATGAAACATTAATATCGGACTTATGTGAATTGTTCTTTGACATTATGTCTGCTATTGGAGAAAAGTGGCTTTCTTTTAGGGTTTATTTAATTATTTATATGATTTATGTGTGTAAAATAATATTTATTACTTCTTGTTGTGAACAAAAAGGATTCTTTTTCCTATTAAATAGAGGAAAATAACTAATTATAGTATATATATATATATATATACCTATATTAAAAATTGGCCCACTATAATACGACTTTTTGCGTTAATTATGCCTTATGGTGGTCAGTTTTTTTTTGTTTTTTATATAGTATTATTTTCATTGAATTGCTTGTATTTTAGGAGTAGAAAAAAAAATGATGTCAAATAAATATAATATATAGTTATTAGAAATCCAAATTTATATAGTTAAATTTATTAAAAGGAACCTATAGTTAAATTTATTTAAAGATTTAAAACAATAAATCAAATTGTACCTTTTTAAGCTTGTTTACATTGTCAATCTCATACAAATAAAAAATTAAAGTTACTTACTTCTAATTCTCGTAGGTATAAAATAAAAATTGCTTGTAAAAAAGTCAATAAACTATACATCAAATTTATGAATGTATAATTTATGAAAAGCAACTATAAAATCAATTAACCTCAAAAGAAATTGTCAAATAAATTATTCCTTCCACCTTAATTTATATAAGACTATTCAGATTTTAAAAGCCAATAATTTCTAAAATTTGATAGTACTCGAAAGTTAAGTTCTTAAGTTTTGCAATAAAATATACATAATTAAAAATGACGTAAAAAATATTATATACTATAGTAATCAATAATTTAAAATATTTTTTAAAAATATATATATAACAAATTATGAACTAAAATAAGCTCATCGGACTTTTAAGATAAAAGAAAAATAATCGTGTAAAATAAGACATAGGAGAAAAGTATTATGCTACATTATTCATAATAATATACCTTGCATTATCATAGATAGGAGCATTCGTGGTTCGGTCTGGATCAGTTATTGAGTAAAATCAAAATCAAATCAATCTAGTCGGCCTTTTAAATTTCTAAAATAAAACCAAATCAAACGAAAAAAATGACCGTCGGTTTGGTTCAGTTTTTCTGGTTTATTCGATTTGAAATTAATATTTTTTTAGGACGTACGTATCTCGATAGACACAAGCACCCAGTACATGAACAATCCACAAAAAAATAATTGACGGTTCAATTAAACAATACTAGGGTTATCATTACACGAATAAAATAATTCAATTAAAAGAAAGTGTGACCATTTTATATGAAGTATGGTAGGTAAAAATGGAATTATTTGGTGGTTTGGATGGTGGTTCCGATGATGAGCTGACCGGAGATGATGGTTTTGGGTAAAGATGAAGATGAAGATGAATAGGTTATATGATTAGGTGGGTCTGATCGAGTTAAAATTGAATATAAGTAAAATCGGATCATTTTTGTTGATTTGAGATTTTCCATCCAATTGAGGGGTACATGTCATAAGTTTGTAGACGAAGAGGATAAGAATAACTTTATTTTAACGGTAATGGCATAGTCAACTAATAAATCAAAATTGAGGAGTATTTTTAACCCTTTTTCCGAATTTAAATTAGTCGGATTCCAATACGCATACTTATCGAATTCGAAACACTAATCACAAAAGTTCATTTCCCCATGTGACTTTCACGTGACCACTTCATATCTACCTGGCAACTTCTTCTTTCTCCTCTTTTTCTCTCTCTAAAACGCTGATCATCTACGATGTTCCCACGACTTCTCTTCCTCTTACTACAATGACACCTCGCCGGAGTATCAGCACCGCCGGCGTTCAGTCCTACCGTATCTGCCGGATTCACTTATTCAGCCACCGTATGCTCCGCCGTCGCTTCAATTCTTTATTTCAATTCCGTTTTTAAAAAAATAAGCCCTACGATATGGTTAACAAACGCGTTCCCGATTGGCTCAACAGCTCACTTTGGTCGTCTCCTGGACCACAACCTTCAGTTCAATCTCCATCTTCATCGCCGACGCCGTTAAATGAGGATGACGACCGTTCTACACGTTCAGCTACTAAATCATCCACTGTTACTGTTAACGCCGTTAAAGGTGGTGGTTCGGCTAGTGACGGAGAGTTTAGGGTGGAACGGCCTGGTTCAATGACTGCAGCCCCGGCTGTGATTAGAGCGGAGACTAGGCACGTGCCTACACGCGCTAAAGCGGAAATTAGAGATCCTTTGAGTAGTAGTAATTATCATAGTGATGATGAAAATGGAAGTTCCGCTAGTAGTACAATGACGTCTGCATCTGCTGCAGCAGCTATTTCGTCAGCTGAGGATATTTCTCGTCAGGCTCAGCTTTGTCAAGAGGTCAATTCGATGTTTTGCTATCTATTTGTTGGTTTATACCTATCTATGGCATCTAAATTGCATGTGGTTTTATGTAAATTCTTCTTACTACTGTCTGGAATTAATGTTATCTTGTTGCTTGAGTGCTTAAAAAGTCCCAAATTCATTGAACATTTGAGCAATACAAGGCTAAGTGGAGCAGAATAGATAGTGAGATATCATCTAGTTAATCCAAATTAGCTTGGGATTGAAGCATAGATGTTGTTATTGGTGTTGTTGTTTTAGAAAAAAGGAAAGGTAATCGTTTTTGTTTGAAACATATGTGGATATTAGTTGGAAAGGTAATTCTTTGTCATATGATAACTGAACACTGATTATGATTAATGAAACTGATTTATTTGGAAGTAATGGTTTAATTTGAGAAAGAAAATCAAACCAAACTGGCTATAATCCTAATATAAGCAGCTCATTTCGGGATATTGAAGTTCCATTGTATGGTGGTTTTCCATTCTTGTTAAATAGAGTATTCATCAGCTTTTTCTCTTTTCATTTTTTAAATTTAGTTGTCAAGAAAGATTATAAACATGGGAGAAGTCAAGAGGCTAGCATCACAAGGGATGCCAGATGGAGCTGGCATTCGTGCTACAGTGTGGAAGGTATAAGATTTGCCTGTCGAGACTTAATTTATGCTGACCCATATTCCGGACTAAATACTCCTCTGCTCATTTCTGTGGAATGTGTCTGACCGTGCAATTGGTGTAACTACTTATCCAAACGTTTTGTTGATAGGAAAAGGTTTTACCTTGGATGAGTCTCAGTGTGTAGTTTCCTCCTAATTGCATGTACTTTGTGCAGCTGCTACTGGGATATTTGCCAACCGAGAAAGCACTATGGCCAACAGAGTTGGTTAAAAAGAGGTCTCAATACAAGCATTTTAAAGAGGAGCTTCTGGTGAATCCTGTAAGTTCAAAACTTGTTGCTAATGCAATGATTACAGTCACGCGCGTTAATGTTATTTTTACTAGTTTCTAAAATGTTGTTCTACCGTTTGTCGGTATTAAAGAAGATGCTTTGCTAATTGGAACTGTTGCAATTCTGTATATCTGAAACTATGACTGCAAAGTTTATCCTTGGCATGATGTTATGGATGAAAGTCATGTTGTTGATCCGTTGATGCTTGCACTTCTTGCAAGTTCTCAGAGTTTTTGGTTCTGTAACAATAAGGGCAAGTTATTTGATATTTTCTTCCATGTTGACACATCCTCTACTTGACTTTTATAAATTTTAGATCCTGTGTGAGAAGAGAAAATATCCACATATACCAACTGAATAAAAACTAATGTTCCAGTTGAAACGACATCTTGTTGAATGATTTATTTTAGTGTGTTTTTTCTTTTTTTGGGTCTTTGAACCCTAGCAATAGACATGTTAGACAGATAAGCTTAGCTAGAAAATGTTATGTATCTTTTTCTTGTACAGATATCACACCGATCGTGTTAATTGCCCCCATGATATTGTTTGGTAGCCCATACTAGAAACAAACTCCGCCATGAAATTGACTCAGCGAGTTGGGGGTTAAATTGGAAAACATGATAGAAGCTCTCTCATGGATCAAAATCATGTATGCTATTTGGGTGTTAAAGCGTACATTGTATCTTCAGCACTTTCTTGGTTCTTTTGTGAAGGCTTACCTATATAAAAAAGGGGTGTTATATATCTGGTGGATTTACTTATCAAAATAAATGTGGTAAATTACATGAACTTGAGCATTGCTTGTTTTCAAATGTTCGGTGTCTGAATGTTAATATGGCTAGGCAGTCGGAGATTACGAGGAAGTTGGAGAAGTCGGTAATTCTTGACGATGAAGGAATAGTGATAGAGGACAAGGGTGCACTCCCAAGATCAGAGATACCTCAAGGAGAGCATCCTTTAAGTCTTGGGAAGAATAGCATATGGAATCAGTTCTTCCAGGTACAATATTTATTCTTCTTGTTCTTTTCCATCTTTTACCGCAATGTTTACATGGAGTTCCTTTTAGATCATAACTGAGGGCTGTATGTTATCACCAGATGGTTGCGTTTTTGTAATCAAATTTATACATCCTTTTTTTTATTTATTCCTGTAGACGTTCCTCCTAAGGTTTTTAACTCTCACTGATTATACAATTCATTATTAGTATGGTCGTGATGGGCTCAAATGAAGGAAATGGATCAATTGCTTCTGAAAACATCCTTCTCTTTTTATTCTATAGAGAATTAGAATTGCGAGTTAATTGTGAGATTGCCTGGGTTTCGAAACTGGAACTAGTTGGATGGAGTAGATAAGTTCCTTGTTAAATTAAATAAACAAGTAAAGACCCCTCCCTAAACCGCAAGAGAGATCAAAAGCGCCAGATGAGGAACCCTTTCCCCCCGTCACATGTGGCCAAGGGGCACCCAACAGAAACTCAAATAAATATTTGACATAATCTGAAGGAAGAGAGCGCCCCCTTTTTCTTTTCCTTTCCTGCGCTAGGTAACTGTTTATGGAATATCCAAGGCAAGAATGTTCTGCTTTGTGGAGTCAACTCGTGTTCTGCTTTTTGTTTGTCTTGAAGCTGTTGTCAAGTACTGTTGGTACATTACACCGGATAACTGTTAGCATTAATGTATCTTCCAACATGAAGTCTCTACCGCCAATTATCTGACAGTTGTATAACATTGAAGTGACTACTAATTCTTCTATGTGATTTGCTTCTAGGACACGGAAATAATTGAACAGATAGATCGAGATGTCAAGCGCACACATCCAGACCTGCACTTTTTCTCTGGGGACACACCATTTGCAAAATCTAACCAGGTAAATTCTAGCCTTTTTGACTTGAGAGTTAGTACAAATCTCTGTTGATCACCTAATAGTATATCTTGTGTTATCAGGATTCTCTGAGGAATATTCTCATTATTTTTGCCAAACTCAATCCTGGTATAAGATACGTGCAAGGGATGAATGAAGTATTGGCTCCACTATTCTATGTATTCAGGAACGATCCCAATGAGGAAAATGCAGTAAGTGATGCCTTGATGCTGGACTAAATTTGCATTAGCTATGTTTTGCAGATCGTAACTTTTAGAGACATAACAGCTTTGTGACCAAACAATTCCTGAATATGTTGAGAGCAATGCTCTGAATTCTGTTATGCTTCAGCTTTACCACTGTTGATGTCAACAACCCATTCTAAGCACATGTCCTTCTTTCTTTTTGTTTGCTTGTCTTCTATTTTCTTCCTCATAAGGGCTTTACTGTAGCAATACTTTGGCTAGTAACACTATTTCCATTGTCAAAACGTATGCTTAGAGACTCATTTTTGTTTCAAATGAAGACTTATGTGGATATGAGAAAGTTACACTTCCCTAAAATGCCAATAACATGTCGTTGGAGAGGACATGCCAAAACTACCTTGATATTGATCCATTTCCCTTTATTATGTTATTATTGCATTGTTCCCTGGTTAAAGCCATCCCAATATTTCTTCCCTAACTTGATCAATCCCTAAGAAAATTTGATTGCAAAAGTCATAGCTTTCATTACCTAAATAGTTTCATACTTCAAGATGTGCCTCCCCTCACCACATTAAGAAAATGGAAATATGCATATTAGTATCTCTCGGGGATGGTTGAGTAGTTGAGGCTAGTTGAGGCATAGAGTAACAGCCCTGGAGATCTTAGGTTTGAATTCCATCTACATCACTTAGTTGGGTTGGTTTGAAAAAGTTGAATAGCTGAGTTTGAAACTCAGTTTTTCTATTTTTCGAAGAAGTGTTTGTTTGTTGCTTTTGAGTTTTGCCACAAAAAAAAAGAACGAATTATCAAATCTTTCAAAAAGTCGAAACACCATCCTTGTGTAACCAACTAATCAAAGTTTTACTCATGTAAATGGTAAGCAAAACACTTTATTTACTCCTTACCTTCTCAGATAAGTTTCTAATGCTTCGTAGTTCGTATTGACGTCTAATTTGTTTATCAACATCTCCTTTCGTGTAAGTGGTGCAAACACACTCTTGAATCCTGCCCTATTTCCTAGATTAATGTTACAAGATATCAGTTATTCACTATTAGATCGTGTTTTGAAGCCTTTTGCCTTGATAATAGACCTTCCTACAAAGCCTTGTGCCTAAACTTTGTTGATACCAACTAATCTTGTGTTTTTCAAACAATAAAAATGAATATAGTTTTTGAGTGATTTGAAAGATTCAGCTTAGATATCTTCACTGTGCAACACTTTTTTGAGCGAAATAAAAATATGAGCTTCAAACCCAAGTCATATTTTTTCCGACAAATACTACCTTAATGTAAGCCTGTCTGCTCCAACCTTGTTGGGCAGGCACATGTTGAGATAAATGATGATTACATCTGTACAAGTTACTCTTTCAGCTTTTTTCTGGATTCAAGTGTCAATGTTTGCAAGTTCAGCTCTGTTTATCATTTTCGATTTGCAAGCTATGCAGGCATCTGCAGAAGCAGACACTTTCTTCTGCTTCGTGGAGCTATTGAGTGGATTTCGTGATCATTTTTGTCAGCAACTTGACAATAGTGTTGTTGGAATTCGTTCTACAATTACAAAGTTATCACAATTTCTGAAAGAACATGATGAGGAGCTCTGGCGGCATCTTGAGATGACAACCAAAGTAAGATCTCTTTTATGAATGAAAATACTTTTACTTGATCAAAAAAGAAAAGTAAGATCTCTTTTATGCTTAACTTTAGCTAGCTGCATTTGTTACCATGGCTAAAAATGTCTGCTTTATTACTCTCTGATTGGTAATTCATTTGGATTGTTTAGAGGATGATGAATGTAATTCTAACTTATTGTTAGAAGCCTCAATGCCAACAATAAGTGTAATCTCATTTGATTTGCATCTTCTCGATGCCTTTAATGACGACTTCTTACTTCATAAAAAAAAAGTCTGAATGCCAACAAAGTAATAATATCAGGTTGTACATTCACATTTTAACATTTGAACATTGATTTGTTAACTATTAAAAGAAGATGCAGAAGTTAAGGACTTGTCAACCTAAAGATTACTTGTTTACGGCACCTTAGTTTCAATTGAAGGTGACTGCCTAAACCTAGGAGCTCTCACATTTAAGCTCAATACTTCCATGAACACACGTTAACCTTGTTCACTAGTGAAACATCTCCTTCAAAGTTAAAACGAACCATCATTCTGCTTCATCAAAGTTTCTTGCACCTTTTAGATATTCTGGGAAACTAACCTGACATGAGAAGAATTGATTCAAATGTATCTTTGTTGTTTGTCTAGTTGATGCATCCTGTATTCACTATTGAAGCAACTGGTAGCCTTCTACCTCTATTAATAGGATTTGCTGGCCTAAATGTTGCATGCGTGTCTAATTTAAATCTATATATCCTGGTTGGCAGGGGAGGAGCCAGTAGGGCCCCCTTCGGCGAAAAATTACACTGTTTGTACATGGTTAAAATTATTTTTTATGTATATATATAGTAGATGTTGAACTTCCTTCAGCTTTTTCTTGTGTTTACTTCTTCATATTTTGAACCCCTTAGTGAAAATCCTGGCTCTGCCATTGCTGATTGGGCTGTGCTTTTTAGGCAACTGTTTTATGCCCCATAGGTGTGTGCCTGTGTGTGTGACAAGATATCTGTATTTTTGTGTAGTTCCTTTGGCAATTGTTGCTTTTACTATTTTACTTGCATATGAGTGATAAAAAACTGACTTCTTTACCATCACCAATTTCAAAAATAAATAAAAATAACTGACTTCTCTTGTTTCTGCCTTCACTTGATGATGTCATAGTTAGTACTTTGTTATCAGTGATCTTTATGTGCCTGATGTCGGGTGCAACAGGTGAATCCACAGTTCTACGCATTCAGATGGATAACACTTCTGCTAACACAAGAATTCAACTTCCCGGACAGTCTGCTTATATGGGACACACTACTAAGTGATCCTGAAGGACCTCTGGTAAGACATTGTGGAAGTAATGCACTTTTGTAGCTATATAGCTTGGATAAGAACTTTTTTTGCATGAACAAGCTTCTTTAATTATCTTCCTTTCAACTAGTTGGGACTAAGATTGAGGCTTAGTCATGTTACTACCCTTACCTTAGGTCTTCTTGCTGAGTTTGTTTGATTTGTATGTCAGTAAAAAACGGTAGAGAATTTTTGGTGTTTGAGAACCCCATATAGTGTTGGAATGAAACTGGTCAAACCAAGCAGAGTCGATATTGAGGATTCCTACAGCCAGCCTTTATTTTTTAAAAGGAGAATTCCTACTGCTAACTTCACCTAGTTTGGGATAGAGGTGGAGTTATTGTTGTCTGCTAGTATATTTTTTGGTTTATTTCCTTTGTGATGTGTGGACATGTTATCGGAGAAGAGAGGAATTTGAAAATCCCGGATTTGATGGTATGTCTCAGTTGTCAGACTCAAAACACAAAGAGATGGTCATGCAGCAGTGCAGTTGGGTCCCTATCCACATGGTACAATGCAGGGTGGGGATGGGAGAGTGTTTTTGGGGGCAGTTGAGGGGAATTTAAATTTTCAACCAAAAGGCTTCAACTTGCAAGGAATCTGCCTGTCATTGCATTTGTAAGGGTGGTGATTCCACAAATCATGTCTGCCGATGTCTTTTGCCATCATGATTTGAACTAAAAGAACTTACGAGTGTCTGACAAAAGTACAAAACCAATACTTTATAGCATCTTGAACATTTACAAGGTTATGTTTCGTGGGTTCAGTGTGGTCAGGTCGGCACAGTGTGTTTGGGGTGGTTTGTTTGAAGTGAAGAGAGAAAGGAAAAATGTTGCACAGCAAGGGTTAGGGAGGAGGTTATGCAACCCTGAGGCTGTGAGTTTAGAACTGCGCCACTAGGGATTTCTCAGTTATAAAAAAGAAAAGTAGGAATACTCAAAATTTTCTTTTACTTGCAGGAAACGCTGCTTCGGGTCTGCTGTGCTATGTTAATTATTGTGCGGAGGCGTCTACTTGCTGGGGATTTCACTTCTAATTTGAAGCTACTGCAAAATTATCCATCCACAAATATCAGTCACCTCCTCTACGTAGCCAACAAACTACGCGTTAAATCAGTCTAAAACTGTCAAGCAGAAAAGAGGCTTTCGTTGTCCAGTCTAATTCTTTGTATTTCTTGATATTGTCATGTAAATGTCTCGTCGATTCAGTAGTAGGCATCTGCAAACTCCCTCCCCCTCTCTTCCCTTCTCTCCCAATCATTTGTCTTGCATTTTGTTGTCAGTAGTTTGGAATATAACCTATGGTTTGTTCTCGTGTTTACGGTGATCAGTGAGTGTTAAAAGCTGTTGTTTTGGCTTTGGAAATATTTATTGTATTCTCAAATGCATTCCTCACAAAGGCATATGCACAATTTCAACTCTGTTGGTGTGAATATACACAATTTTCCTCATAGAAGAAGCATATACTCAGAGAGAATGATCAATTATTGGCAAATTGAATACCTATTTTTTGCCAGAATGCTTAACTATCAAAGTTGCACGAAAACTATAACTTGTCGTCCTTTTAATCGTATGGTTTGCTTTTCAAATGGGTTGATCTTTAGTTTTTGCCATTAGAAATTGAACTTAAATTCGTAATATTGCAATTATAATGTGTTTAAACAATTAGTTTGTAAACTAATGACATTAGGTAAGTCTCCAAAATAAAAAGTGATCCATAATTCAAATATTAAAAACAGATCAAAAGTGTCCCTGGAGCACTAATTGTCCTTTCTTTTTCATTAAACACGTGGTTATCAATAATTTTAACATCATAACTTTGCGACTAAAGAATAATTTTTATTTACATTAGTAAATTTGTTCGCGCTTCGCACGATTATTAGTAAATTTTCTTAAGAATATTTCATGAATTTAGAAAATAAAGTATATAAAATTTTCGTATGTACACATATAAATTTTAATTTTGTAAATTAAATCAACTACTTATACAATTATTTCAGATTATAGAATGACCTTTCTTTTATAGGAAAAATTGTAATATTGTATATGATGACCATTTACGGTCTATTATAAATAAATAATAAATATTACTAATAAAAAACTGAAAAAAATAATCAATGTAACGCCTTTAATTTTTCACAACTTTAACATAGGCACATTTATTATATACTTAAGAGAGTTGAAGAAGTGAGTTTTGAGTTTTTATAATATTATAGCACATACATGAAAAAAATTAAGAAAAATATATAAAAAAATGAGAAAAATTATGAATAAATTTCTTGAATTATAAGAGGTGTCATATCATTTTTATTTGAGATCATATAAAAATTCATAATGAGAAAATTATGATAAGGTGTCAAAATTTACAAGTAAAATATTATTTGAGGGCTAGAAACTTGAAAAAACATATGAGTAATGGAGAATATTAAGAGTAGGAGTGATGAAAATGTGAGTTAAAGCCACAAAATTAATGATTATTATTATAATAGAAGTTATTTTTAAAAGGTAATATGAGTTATGAAGATGATTTTTTAATTAAAATAATTATAATACTAAATAGATATTATTATTATTATTGTTGTTATTATTATTATTATTATTATTATTATTATATTATTATTATTATTATTATTATTATGAAATGGGAGAAGAAAATGCCTAGAAGAAGAGAAAACAGATAATGTAATTGGAGGTTAATGTGAGTTGAAGTCACAAAATTAATAAATATTATTATAATAGAAGTTATTTAAAAAAAGGTGATATGAGTTATGAAGATGATTTTTTAATTAAAATAATTAAGAAAAATAATACTAAATAGAGATTATTGTATTATTATTATATAATGAAATGGGGGAATAAAATGCCAAGAAGAAGAGAAAACAAATAATGCAATTGGAAGTTATAAAGAGGTGGCACGTTACTTCTCTATATTTTTAGCTTTATAATATTTATAGATTTCATGCATTTAATTGGAAAAAAAAACATATCACTTGTTTGTTAGATTCATATCCCGTGTATTTATGTGGAATAAAAATAAAGAAGATAAAATTCAAACAATTATCACACATAAAATTAATAATCATTTTTTCATAAATTTACAATTCAAAATATGTGAAAATCTAAAGTACTACAACTCATGAGAGAGATATTTACCTCTCAATTAACAAAATTAAAAGAAAAAAAATATAAAATTATGGAGATTTAGAGTAACACAGAGGCAATATAATTATTATTACAAAATGACTATTTAGAAATAAAAATATTATTCTTAGTTAAGTATTCAATTTTACCAAAAGTTCTAAATTATTATATTTTTCATTTCCTTGCTCTCAATCTTAAATTAATTGTTTCACCATTTCATTTTCTTCACCCCGTATATCAGATTATTTATACCTGCAAAGTGATAAAACCGTATTATTTTTACAGTTGTGAATTGTAATTAAGTTCAGAATTTAATTTTATCATAAAATTTCACTTTTCTATCATCTTCCCCCTTCCCTTCTCCAAATACTGCAAAATATATAAATTCTGAAGAAAAAAAAACTTAGAAAAATAAAGTAAGAGTATAATTGAATACCTCATCACTTGGCAAAACTTATGATCAATTGAGTATAACAGTTATAGTCAAACATACTAAGAAAAGGAGAAATAAATATAAAAGAGAGTTTGAGAAGAATTGCTTACAATTTCTTATCTTTAACCCATCTGATAAAATTTCATTTTTCTATCTCCCCCTCCCCCCTCCATCACCAAATACCGCAAGATAAAGAAATTCTTTAAAAAAAATTAACAATAAAGTAAGAGTATAATTGAATACCTCATATATTTATCACTTAGCAAAACTTATGATCAAAGAGTATAACTTCTTTAGTCAAACATACAAAGAAAAAAGAAATAAATATAAAAGAGAGTTTGAGAAGAATTGCTTACAATTTCTTATCATCAGCCCATTTGTTTTCTTTATATTTTCTGTAGATGGCTACCAATAATCAAATCAAATAAATACCAAACTCAAAATAATATTATGATGATCTAAAAGAAAAAAAAAGTATAGAATACTTGTGCCTTTCTTTTAGGTGAATCATCTCAAATCACCTTCACCACAAATTTGAGAGCTTTACACACACATATATATACTATATAGATTTGATCATTTCTTTTGTAAGAAAAATTTACAGTGCCTCTATTTATAAGATTACAATAGGAAATACTAAATGAAGTCATGAACATGACTATTAATAAAATTTAGGAGTTATGATCATGAAAAGTAATGGAAATAATAATAATAAAGACAATTAAAATTTATATTAAAGAATATGAATAAATGAAAGGAATAGTAATTCAATTGGGTAATTAATGTGATGTTAGTGGGCTGAGTTTTAAACGACAGCGGATCTAGATTCAGCTTTATCATGAATGTCACACACAACAAATACAAATGCTAAATAAATAAATTCTTTGATACTAGATAAAAGATTATAAAGGAATTAACATAATAAGTTAGATACTACTGTCACAACGCCTCATGAGTAATTTGAGAATAAAATATCGCATGGTCAAATGGTTCATTTTTTTCACTATCCAGCGTCCGGTATTCACATTGGAGTCCGACTAAATTCGAATTCGTGCCGGAAAGTTTCATATTGGGGTAAAACGCTTCCTAACAAAAGCGACTCCGTACCCAAGGTGGCTCGAACCCGAGACCTCTTGGTTAAGAATGAAAGAGTACTTACCACTCTACCATAACTCTTGTTTAAATAACTTTTTTTAAAAAAAACATTTGAAAAGAAAAACTATAAAAAAAAATATGTGAACAAATAAAAAAAAAATAGGGATATTTTCTAATTTATAGTCAAAAAATTTCCTCTAAACCCTAGCATCTTCACCTAAACCCTAAACTCCTCTTTCTCCTCCACAGTTGTCTCAATCAGCGGCTGCCATGGTGATTTCTCTCTCTCTAATAATTTTGCTTAGTTTATTGAAATTCTTCATCTTTTTGCTTGATTTTTCTGTTCTAATACACAGTTAATTCTGATAGTTTTGCTTTCTGTAATTGTAGGCAACAGAAACTGTGAACCCAAAAGCATATCCGCTTGCTGATTCACAGCTTACAACGACCATAATGGATTTGGTTCAACAAGCTGCTAATTATAAGCAGCTTAAAAAGGGTGCTAATGAAGGTTATTCACTTTTTTACACTTCATATTTAGTCTTTAACTGAGTTAGTTTTGTGGTGGTGGGGGAATAAGCCAGAAAGATTGTTACTTGTATTGTTTTGGAACTTTATTATATGGTGTTTTGGTGAATAAGTTACTGTTATGTGTAGTGCTTAACTAAAGATAGAGAAAACTGGGTTTGGTTTCATTTCACCCACTAAAAAAAATTAGGCATCAAGATTTGATTTTTCCTGCTTTATGAATTGGTAATGTGTTGCTCCTCATTGTAGTGCTTAACTGAAAGAGAAAACTGTGTTGTTCTTCTGTTTCAGCTACGAAGACACTAAACAGAGGTATTTCGGAATTCGTTGTCATGGCCGCAGATACTGAGCCCCTTGAAATCCTTCTTCACCTTCCGCTCCTTGCCGAAGATAAGGTGATTTATATTTTGCCTTTTGCTCTTTTCCTCAAAAAGTTGTCTTCTTTTACCCTTTTTTGGTGTTGTGGCTTTTCTTTTTTCAATTGAGTAGTGGATTAAATGGCTCCAATAGAGGTAATGAATACTGAGGGACACTGGTTATTGGCATTTTCAAGGGTTGTGTTTTTTACTCTTTTGTGTATATTGTGAGGTTATATTGTTCTGATTTCAGACTCTATAGAAAATGGAAACCATGTGTATATTATGCATATCCCCCTTTATAAACTCATTATTTTGAGGAGTTTGTATTAAACAAGAGTCCTGTAGCTGCTTCCTGTTTTATTCTATGGTTTGGCTTTGTAATATTTCTGCTCTGCTTGAAAATACAACTAAAGCAGCAAGACCAAGCCTGACTAAGCATAGTCTTCCAATGTCTTGGCATTTTCTATCAATTTTGTTGCATGGTGTCAAATGTTACCAGTTTTCGATAGTCATGTTTCTTGGTTAAAGATTAGGTAGATGCTGCAGTTTATCAGACTTATGTTTCCTGCATATAGAATTTAAAGTTTTTAGGTGTTCTTTAAGGTAAGATCCACAGAAAGAGAGGGACTAGTTTTCATTTAAAAAATGAGGTAAATTGATGCTGATTTGAACTTGTGATGTGCACCTAGCATACATCCCATGTGGGTACTTTTCTGCTGAACCAAATCCCTGGGGGCAAGTTTTATGGCATTGTTACTCTGCGAATAAACAAAAGAAATGGATAACATATACAAGCTGATGTGTTGACGGTTGATTTAAATTGGAATAAGAAAATCATTCTCTATGATAAGCAAATGTACTTTACTTATGCACGGGGAATGCTTTGGAAGCTAAAAAGGAAAAATATTTTCCTTTGGATTTCCCACTTGTTGTCCGGTACCTGCACTGGAATCCTGATTAAAGGGGGAAGTGCTACCTACTAGGGTTTTTTCCCTACCTAGGGCTCTGAAGGGAGATCTCTACTTAAGAGTGGAGCATCTATATCTTGTTAGAACTATACAGTTGCAAGGGATACCATTATCAGTATAAGGGATAAACTGACCTCTTTTACTCAGTTATTTATTTGTCGCTTTATGTCTTTTATTATTTCCAATTGTTTCCTAGTTTTATATGCATGGTCTTAGTTATAGTTATACCTAGAATTTTGTTTTCCTTGAACAATGATCTGAGAATTCATTCATGTCTTTCATCGTTTGATACACTTTTCCTACACCAACCATGCGCTGTTCTGGACTACTGTATCGTCCTTTGTTTGGTGCTCAATTAGCATCTACTGCCTACTGTGTTAAAATAATCTTTTGACATAACAAGGGAGTTTGGATTCAAATAACGAGTTCTAACTTTTTCGTTTTATCAATTCTATCAGAATGTACCCTATGTCTTTGTCCCTTCAAAACAAGCTCTTGGTCGGGCATGTGGTGTTACCCGTCCTGTGATTGCTTGTTCAGTGACGAGCAATGAGGGAAGCCAGTTGAAATCTCAAATACAGCAACTAAAGGTAACATTCCAAATCTTTTTCGTCACATCAACAACCACTTTCACTTGTGTAAATACTCGAATCGTTGTTTCTCTTCTTATGCAGGATGCCATTGAGAAGCTCCTCATCTAAATGTTGAGCCTTTTGCAGCATGATGAGCCTCAACTTCACTTTTGAGGCTTGGACTGAAGTAGTTGCGGCGCTTTTTTTTTTAATCTTTGTTTCATTTTTGTTCTTTGATCTTACAATTAATGTTCTAAGAGTACCGATAAACGCATGAAAATTTAATATCAGGTTTTCGTTACAGTGAAACCTGAGTTTTACTATATCGTGTATATCTAGGGGTGTAAATTGTAATGAAGGATCCTCTTTGCTTCCTCTTCTATTTATGTGTAATGAATTTTACACATAAATCGCATTCGGCGAATGCGTTTTATTCCTTTCATTCTCTGCTCAATCAATGTTGATTATAAAATGAATTTTTTTTTTAATCTTTTCTTGATATAATAAAATAATAAATAAGAAAAATATACCAATATCATTTCAATAAGTGCAATATAAGCAAGTAGTCACAACACAGTAAACAGACATATATCGAATACATACAATACCAATATCATTTCAGGGTCAATGTACAATTCCACCTTTTTTAATAATACACATGCATATAACAAGTCAATGGTTCTTTCATGGAACCCAATTCAACGGTCCTCTCATGGAACCCATACTCAAACTGTTAGTGTACCGGATCGTGACACCCGTTTCAAGTTAGTGTGTCGGATTGTGACACCCGTTCCAATTTTATGTCGGTACGTGACATCCGATCCCAGTTAGTGTGTCGGATCGTGAAACCCGATCCAATCAACATACCACAATCACAATCACAATATACATTCTCATAATCATACAATCAAGAGGTAATTCATGACATATAGTTATTCGTTCATATTCATTTACATTTGGTGTGATCAATAATGCAACATTCGCATACATACATGCAATACAATGAAGCAATTACTAACATATATCACACAAACATGAAATCACAACCATCACCTACCTCGAACAAAACTTGAATCCCCTAAGAAACTTGATTCTTCCCCTTTCGGATTCTTTCTGCTTGTTCTTGGTCTACAAACAATAATAGTAATGCGAGGATCAATAAACAAGACCTAGATTATCCAGATCATGATCAATAAAATAACCCTAGGTCGAACCCTTGATCCCCATACCCAGTTTAAGGTTTATTCCACCATAAATCTCAAATCAAAACCCCCCCATCGATAATTACCCAATAAACTAGGTTCTACGGATCGAAAGAAGGATTCGGGGGGTGAAAACCTTACCTTTAGCCTAAAGAATGGTGGAAAATGTTCAAGAAAACACCTGGGGTCGTTCCTTAGCTGTCAAAGTCGAAAAGTGCAGAATAAAACATTTTTGGGGTTTATTTCCGACTTAAGTTGCGTCTGTCCTACCACAGCGGTCCTTACCCCGGTGCAGCGGCCCCGCCCTGGCGGCACAAATCCCGCCATAGCGGCTTGCACGGAACAAAGAGCTAATTAAAGGATTCCCAAACCCCCATTTCACAACACGCCTTCATCCTACGACACTCAGAAAAAACTCGTTCATGCTAAGATCATTTTTCGGGAGTTCTACTCGCCCGAATTCAATTCTGTAAAGTCGTACGAGTTCCTTTACGTCTTAGCTATCTACTCATATGATCGAATTCTTAATTTGATCTCCCGTTTGTTACCAGATTTCCCTAGACCTCACTAACTCCGATTTCGTCCAAATCTGGACTAGGTTGATAATTTCAAGATACTACAAAAAAGTTTTCCGGCCCAAAAAAATTTTCCGTTGACTTTTCTATAATGACGGAAACCGGTCGTTATAAGTTTAAAATGAAAAAATAAATTATCTTTTCTTGATATGATAAATAAATAAAAGTAATAATATATTTTAAATATAGTCGACAAATAAAATTAAACGGAAGGGTAGTAAAATAATTTCAACAACAAATAAGAAGAGTCTGAATTTTACACATAAATAACATTCGGCAAATGTGTTTTATGTCTTTCATTCTCTGCTCAATCAATGCTGAGTATAAAATGACAAAGGTAATTATCTTTTCTTGATATAATTAAATAATAAATAAGAGAAATAAATATATTTTAAATATAATCGCCGAATAAAATTACACGGAAGGGTAATAAAATAATTTCAACAACAAATAAGAAGAGACTGAATTTTACACATAAATTGCATTCGGCGAATGCTTTTAATGTCTTTCATTCTCTGCTCAATCAATGCTGAATATAAAATGAAAAAGGTAATTATCTTTTTCTTGATATAATAAAATAATAAATAAGAGAAATAAACATATTTTAAATATAATCGACAAATAAAATTACACGGAAAGGTAATAAACTAATTTCAACAACAAATTAGAAGAGTTTGAATTTTACATATAAATCGTATTTGGCAAATGCGTTTTATTCTTTTTATTCTCTGCTCAATCAATGTTGATTATAAAATGAAAATAAATAAATTTTAGAACTTTGTAATTTAAAAGTGCTAAAGTTTTCACATAAAAAACAGTGGGCTCGTTGAAGCCCAAATATTTAATTTGGGCTCATAACTTATAATCGGCCCATAATAAAAGGAAACAGAGGCCCAAACATTCTTCTTCCCTCTCTCTCATCGAAGCTCTTTCTCCCCAGGTACTCCATAACCTTCTTTTCCAGTTAAACCCTAGCTAACCCTCAGCTAGGTGAATTATTTTTTCCTCCATTTTCTTTGAATTGTTGTAAAAATTGTATTTTTCGGACCCTTTTCTACGTTTTCAGTTTTTTATTTTTTTTACTGAAGAGTATGAACATTTGATCCTTATGAATCCTTTTGTTATTTTTGTTTTATTTTTTTTAGTTCAAGAAATTCAGATATGAAAAGTTGTGAAATGTGATCTTCTTTTTGACAATGTGAAATTGGTTTGTTTTGTAGTGTGAAAAGAGGAACTGATTATTGGAGTGAAGATGGTGATGGGTCAGCCATTTAGTGGCAACATGAAGGCAAGCTCCTTTTTTTTTCACTTTATTGTTCTATAGAGCTTTGGTTATTATGTAGCAGGTTTCAGTATTGCAGTTGTTAATAGACTGTTTGTATTACTTATAAAGTTTTAGAGATATTTGTGCATTTACGAAATGTATGGACTGTCGGAAACAGTTGTGTACACTCTACCCTCGTCAGACCTCACTTGTGGGATTACATTGGGTATGTGGTTGTTGTTGTATGGACTGAGATCAAGCGAATATACTATTTTTATTTGCTAAATTTAGGTTTAAAGAATCCCATCTTTTACTTGTGGAATGTATTCATGTTGTGGTACTTTTCATTTTTTTTCCTTCCTTTTTGGTTGAAGCTGTTTCAGGACTGGCTCGATGAAAACTAAAGGAAACGGAAAAGAAAGGTTTTTGGGTTCTGTTGATATTTGCTCTTTTGCTATGCTCCCACTCATCCTGTTAAGCTGTCCATTGTCTTTGTTCTTGAGTGATTGTTTCTTACATATTACGCCAAAGAGTTTGCGTTTGACATAAATGTAGTATCTAAGATTTCAAATTTACATGAAGTTACTTGAAGCTCTACCTTTGTCTAGTTGGGGCAGGGGTGGGGGTGGGAGGGTAAGATTATTTCCTCAAGACTATGAAACTAAGTGCTTCTGAAATTAAGAACATACCTTTGAAAGAAACTTTCTAATTTCCAGATAACCAAAAACTTAACCTTATTATTTCAAATGATGAAGTCGATGATGTGGAAGCCAGCTCAGTCTATACCCAACCACACTTTGAGGTAACGAAATAATTTCTGAGTTTGGTCAGTCAAGGAAATGGTACCTAGGATAACTTTGTTTAGGCTGACTATCCCTCAGAGACTTGCATAATTTGATTAATTTGACATTACGGGAAGTGTTGTTATAAGATGCTTGAAAAGTTTACATTCCTTTTGCCACCTCGCAAAAGAGGCTGAAGAGGAGGTGGGGAGGGGGGGGGGGGGTAGTGATTGCTGTTTGACATTTTATTCACTGTGCTTTCAAAACTTTGTGAAGCTCTTGTCAAGCTCCTAACATAAATGATAGATGTAAGGCACATGGCTCATATGCTCTGTAACTTGTGGACCATTTAATAGTTAAAAAAGTTTCATTTCATCTCATGATTTATTTTCCTTTGGCCCGTTCAGCTATTTAAGATATTTGGTTGATTGCTTCTGCATCATGACTGTTAAAATTTATTTTTTTGATGTTGCAGAAAGCTCTTGCTGGCATAAAACGTATCAATTTGGAAGGTCTGAGATGGAGAGTGTTTGATGCCAAAGGCCAGGTTGGAACGCCCTTGACTTTTGTAATTATCAAATTAAAAATAAAAGGAAAACGAATATCTTGGTGAAAAAAGTTAGTTAGACACTGATAAGGAATGGCATGCAAATGTCTATTTCCGTTTCCTTTCCTTTTGAGTTTTGGGTAACTCTATTCTGGGAAGTGAATGTGTTATTACCTTAGTGGGGATTTGTGATGGAGTTCAAGGATGAGTGTATATAAAATGTCATAAGTTGAATACTCATAGTTCTTATAATCAAGTTCCATGGTTTATACTTACCCCGAAAAAATGAAATTCCAAGGTTTGACATACGGCTCTACATTACTATACTAGTTGTCGATTGAGGATCTTTCTTATTTCTTTTCTTTTCTTATTATCCATCTTCCTCCATTCAATATCTAGCAATTAGATAATACTCTTCCTGTGGTCTTTGCTCTAGGACTGTACATGCTATATTTCTTGAAGCATCAATGCAGACCTGTTTTCTATCTAATAATAGCAAACTCCCTGTTATATAGGTCCTGGGAAGGCTAGCATCACAGATATCAACCGTGATTCAAGGCAAAGATAAACCAACATACGCACCTAACCGCGAAGAAGGTGATATGTGCATTGTGCTCAATGCAAAGGACATTTGTGTCACTGGGAGAAAACTCACGGATAAGTTCTATCGATGGCACACTGGGTAAGTGTTGTTGATGATTATGGTAAAAGTAAAAGCAAATAGCTGAATAAAGCGTACAAGCATAATGTGCAGGACTCTTTGTAATTGTTTTTCTTGAACGACTTTATAGTTACATAGGCCACCTCAAGGAGAGGAGTCTGAAAGACCAGATGGCTAAGGATCCAACAGAAGTTATTCGCAAAGCTGTCCTGCGAATGCTGCCAAGAAATAAGTTGCGTGATGTAAGTGATTTGCTTAGTATATCCTTTTATCTCCTAAGTTCCTGCACAACTCTCTTAGAGAAGAAATCAAAATGCCTTCTTTCGTTTCTCCTTGTAGCAACCGTGATGTTAAAATTAAACAATTCATCTGCGAAGTTTACAAATTTTTCTTGTTTAGCAATAAGTTAACTTCTGTCAGTTGTTTTTCTGTATACCAATACTTTTTCTTTGTTATATAGGATAGAGATCGGAAATTGAGGATTTTTACCAATGATGAGCACCCTTTTGCTGACAGACCTCTAGAGCCGTATGTGATGCCTCCTAGACAAGTTCGTGAGCTGCGCCCTCGTACAAGGCGAGCCATGATTCGAGCTGAAAAGAAAGCTGAACAACAGCAACAAGGTACAAACAATACAAGTAAAAGAAAAAAGAACAAGGATGTGGAAGAAGAAGCAGTGAGCACATGAAACACAGAAATTTCGAGTTCGGGCTCTATTTTCCAGCCATAACGCGCTCTTGGCTTGGCTACCAAGATGATTGAAAATTTCCTAGTACCATATTATGAGCTTGGAATTTGTTTTTTTTTTCTGGTTAGTTTGTTTACATGTATTTGTCTTTCACTTCTGTCTGATGTTATATTTGACTGGAGAAGAACCAGGATAGATGATACACTTGAGCATTATTATTGCCATATGATGCACCAATAATCTCTTCTTTCTAAGCTCTAGTTAGTATGTTATTTCATATATAACTACTATAGTTAGTAGAGAATGTTTAAACTAATTATATGTATTCAATATTCACAATTCTTGTTTCCTTAGTCAAGCAAAGCCTTTCTTATTAACTTGCACAACATTAGCAGTTGTTACATGTTTGCATATTTTTCATCTGGTGTCTGGTACCTAATATGGGCTTGGCTAATTCGAACTTATCGGAAAGTTCTACTTTGGGATTAAGCGCCCCATTGAAGACTATAGGTTGTTAATATTGTTTTATTTATATGAATAGTAACCGGTCGTGTTGGATGATTGATGGATAGTACAAAATTAATTATTTAAATGTTAGAATTTTTACTATTCTATCTTGAGTGACATGTCCAATTGTGATTGATTAATGAAGAGAATTGCTTATACTTTTTTGTTGAATATTTTTCTATGTGTTAGGTGCTAGCATGATATAATTGAGATATTTATTGAAAAATTAAAGTCATAATTTTTTTATTATATAAGTATATGTAAGTTGAAAACGTATTACAAAATACCGAAACTTAACTTTAAAAGATCGAATTATATCAAATTAATTTGATATGATAATCGTAATCATAAAAAAGTTTTAAAAACCAAAATTACCGAATCGAAGTTTTCAATACCGTAGCACGCCACCTCTACTAATAGCACAAAATTAGAAAAATAATAATAATCACATAATGTTAAATTAAATCGAAAGGAATTATGTTAGTGATGAAAATAAAACCAAAAATAAAAAAACTGAAACCTCCTTTTAAAGGCGGGTATATACCAACAGTCGAAACCCTTAAACCCTCTGTTAAACCCTTCCATTGAAAATTTTCCTAACAACTCTAATAATGTACGGACAGCCACCGCGCAACGGCGGCGGATGCGGCGGCTGGCGTATCCCTCCTCCACAGTCACAGCCGCAGCAACAGACACCATATCTAGGGTTTCAAAATCCTAACTTTGTTCCTTACCCCTTCTTTCCCAATCCCAATTTTCCGATTCAAAACCCTAATTTCGTTAATTTTCCATTCCAACAATTTCAGCAGCCTCCTCATCAACAGAGTTTTCAATTTCAGCAGCCTCCTCCTCAACAGAGTTTTCCAAGGGGTAATAACCAGGTTGATGGAGCTGCAGTTAACGTTGGTGAACATGAAAATGTGCAACAAAATCCTATTTTTCAAGTTCAGCAGCAACCTTCCAATAAGGAGGGTATTGAGAGAATTGATAAAGCTGTAATTAAGGCTCGTAAAGACCTTATAGAGGCAGGTAAAAATGTGTCAGCTTGGGAAGTTTCACAAGCTGCTTTGGTTATACTTAATGCTGATACTTGGGATTCTTTGGGTTTCAAAGTGCAAGAAGTTCCCTCCCTGCAAAGTCTCATTGTTACCGAAGGGAAGGTACGTCCTTTTGTATATTTATATATAGATTTTGTAAATTGAGCTTTTCATTACTTAAGAAACTTGAATTGGTTTTGCACTATTGTTAGTAGTTGTTATGGAGATAGTTAGAATGCAGTCCTTTTGCTCAACTTGGTCATTCGCGTGTGTGGCACTTAAACTTGGAACTTATTTTGATTTGTTATCTTCATTATTTTTGGTTTTGGAGGCGAGCCGCTATTCATTGCGAGTTGTGTTCATTGGTTCCATCTCAACTTATAGATGCACTTGTTTAGCCTTTTGTATTTTTTGATGTGCCATTTCACCCATCGAGCAGCTTTCTATTTCCAACCCCCTTATTTTAAACGGGGGTACATTATTTTCAAGCTGAAGGGAGGAGGTTAGTAAATCCTTCCTCACAAAGCAATGTGAAATTGGAGCTAAGCTTTGATGGTGATCAACCTTAAGTATCATTTTTTGTACTTTGTTGGATAGTTTTTTGTGAATATTTATAGGTGTAAGGTTTTTGTTCCAAGCAAAGATATTTTGTGGAATGCTAATTGTTCATATCCCCATCTCTGTTTCTTAGATTAATGCTTTCATTCACTGCTTTGTGGGTGTTCAAAGTATTACCACATTGTGTGATTTGGAAGTAGCAATATGCAAGAATGAGAGGGTTGAGCTGTTTGAAGATCTGGAATTGGGTCCGCTGGTGAAACATCCTCTTATTGTCCATTATTTTTCTATCAGTCTTGATGTTTCAG
This sequence comes from Solanum etuberosum, assembly GCA_029582245.1. Taxonomy (NCBI): domain Eukaryota; kingdom Viridiplantae; phylum Streptophyta; class Magnoliopsida; order Solanales; family Solanaceae; genus Solanum; species Solanum etuberosum. Next base: position 65,750 of record JAJONR010002404.1, on the reverse strand, counting down.
AAGTTTTCAGAATAACGAGCAAGGAGATAATGTTCTTCCTTTCTGAGTTCATGGATGCTGATAAAAGTAGAAAAGTAAAATTAGATGAATTTTTGAACTTCATCACCGAGAAGAAATCTGCTGGAACCAGAGAGAATCTTTGTGTGCGGATTCAGAACTTGAGGTATGTGGCATATTTTACTCATACAGGAATTTTTTATGCTCAATTAAATATTGTAGAATAGCTTCAAGATGGAAACCTATTATTGTTATAATTTTTAGGTAACCTAATGTGAAGGTTAGTTTATACCATACATGGTGTCTAGCTATGTAAAAAACTCACTGTGAACAAAAATTTAGAGCTACAATTGTTGTATTTTGTGTGCAACTTGCGTGGTGGGTAAATGTCACTACTTAAACTAGGGTCCATGACCATCAGTGTAGCCACACTATCTCTTATGTGGGTTTTGTGGAGGGAGAGGTAACTGATAGCGTTTGAAGGAGTTGAGGATGATACTCTATATGCGAGGAGTAGCCTCTTGTATCTATTTCTTTTTGGTGCATCCATGAGGTCCTTGCTTGTATAGATGAGTGGGCGACTTGTTATAGAAAACTATATTTTGGTGTAGGTTTCTCTACATTTCTGGTATACATGATTTCCCCAACATTAATAAAAATGTTTACCTTATTAAAAAATGGGTCCATGACCATTACTTGGTAGGTTGATGTTACCGAGCATACCATCTTGTCTCAGCTAATGTAACTCATAGTTATCAACATACTTCATTACCAATTCTTGTACATAATTAACAAGATGCAAGTGTAGTACAAATATGTATCTACATAGCATTCATAATTCTTAATACATTCTCAGTCATGACTAGCCATGGAGTACATAGAGCAAGCTCTACAACAATATTGAAACTCTTAAAAAATGAGTAGAACTTGAAACTATTGGCCCTGATGAGAGAGATTTGGGGAATGTACCTCTGATGTTAAAATCAACTGGTAGGAGCTGTGATATTGGAAAGAAAGATGGAAATGGTTGATCGACATAACAAGTGTTAATTATATCCATAATCTTGAGGGTCAATTCAGTTGATAGACATTTATAAGTGCTGAAAATAATTTAATAAATAAGCATTTACATGCTTGAATAGAAGTGTTGAAACTGATAATAAGCACATTTTCTGTCAAAACCACTTAAATGACCTTAAAATTGAAAATAATTTAATAAATAAGCATTTACATGAGAAATCATGCTTCTTCTACAGCTACTGCTTGCTGATTTTGGGACATTTAATAGATGAAATGACTGTCACATTTTTGTTCTCTTTTCAGTTGAATCTGAATAGATCATATTTCCTCATGGGCTCTTCCCTTTGCATTTCAGGATGTATATTACTTTAATCCATGAAGCAAAGCAGTTCGAAATGAGCACTGTTAACAAATATATCCATGTGGTGAAAAAAAAATCCAGTAAAAATACCAAGAATCGCCCTCTCCTATCTTCAGAGAAGAAGCAGTTAGATGAGCATTTCAATGCCATGTGTGAGCGTATCAAATCATTTTCTTCAGCTAAGAAGGAGTTTTGTGGTACACACATAAGGTTTCAATCAAGTTCAGAAAGTGAGAGCAGTGATGATGATCAGGATGGAAGTGCTGCATGCAGCCCAGCTGGAAACATTATTTCGGACATACCCACCACCTGTCCGTACCCATCAGCATCTGAAGAAATGACGCGGCTGGGTTTGAAAGCCGAAGATGACTTTGGCCTACTGACCGCTAGTGGCAGTGATAGATACAGTAAGGATATTCGGCAATCCAAGAGTAAAAGAAAACATGATGATGTTCATAGTTCCATGGCTTTACCCAAAAAAGCACTCAAACGAGATGCGATTACTCACAGTAATAAAAAGGGATCAAAACTTTCTCAGACGTGGAAAGATGAATCCCATGGTTCAAATGTTTTTTCAAATGGTGATGATTCAATTAAAAGTTTCGTTAACACTTGGAAGGAAGCATGTCGGACAAACAACGTAGATGAGGTATCATTTATGCAATTGCTTCTTACGGAGCAGAGAATACTTGTCATACATCTCTTTGAAATGATATTGTTTCCAAATAACTTGTCTACTTTTATTAACAACAAAAATAAACTAACTGGTCTACTTTTTATACTGGATTGCTGTTAAAATTTGTCCACTTTCGTGAAAAGAAAAATTATTCAAAAATCAAAACTTACACAAATATGTACTACCAAAGTGGTGTTAGGGTGTTCACTTTTATACCTAAAAGAAAGTTAAGTCCTTTGAAAAGGTAACTTTTTCTATGCATTTGGACCTACTTCCATTTAAGCACTAACAACTTCAACTCTATCTACTGATCCGGCACTTTCTTAGTGCTGTAGGGCTATTTACTGAGCAAAAATAGATCCTGTTGTAAACTTGTGGGGATCGTTGACAACGATTTCTCATTCTACATCAATTATAATTACTTCTTTACACCAAAAAGTAAACAGAAGTGTATAGCTGTACTTGATTTTCTATATGAAGTTGGCTTTGTCACTAAGTGCAAGAAGGGATTGTGTTCCGGTATTTTTCCTGCCCTTTGGTCATTCCTTTCTTGTGTCAGCACCTGAGAAAATGAGAAACATCTATTGACATTGCCCAATGAAGTCCCCACCATGTTAATAAACAGCTGCATTAGCATACAATGTGGATCAACATCCCACCATCTCTTATCAACTACCTTTTTCTTTTGAACAGGCAACAGCTTTGTATTATAAACCAGTACTTACGTAGTACTGAAAATCCTCTTTACAAAAGAAAGTAACAAAACTAAGAAGCTAGAAAATACATTCCTAACATAAGTGAAGGTCTTCTAGGATTGATTCTGCATCTACAAGAAAACCCTTTGTACATCAAAAACAAAATAGCAAAATATAGTCTGACTAGATCTTTTGTAGAGTGCTATATCTATCCTCAAAACATCAGAAGTTTCTTTCTTTCTAGATAATCCACCATATGCAAGCTGGAATGATCCTCCCATAGGTTCTATTCCTTGTCCCAATCCCAGCTTCCTCCCAACTAGAAAGAGTGTCAACAATCATGCTAGGCATTGTCCACGATATGCCTCCGAGATTGATAAAAATCTTCCATAGCTAATAAGTAATTCTGCAGTGTAAAAACAGAATTCCTATGTCTCAGCTGCATCCCTACACTAGCAACAGTTTGAAACTAGAGTAATACCTCTCTTTCTCAGGTTTTCATTTGTCAGTACAACCTCCTTAATTTTCAGATTTGTTTCCATGGCCAATTAGAGATCTGTGGAGCAGTCATGTTCATGATCTTATAGCCTGAGCTCACTTTGTATTGAGCCTTATTGTGCCCAGTCCACCACAAGCAGTCCACCCCATCTTTCGGTCCTTGGAATGTTTCCAGATGCTTACAAAGATCAACTAGCCTAGGTATTTCCCAATCGTTCAACAGTCTTCTAAAAATCAACTTCCAACCTTGAGGGGACACAAAAATATATGATTTCTTCCAATCTGTCTTGGTGGACTTAATTACTTGGTACATGTTGTTGTTGGGAGATAGCAGGTTTTATGTGGAATTATTCGAGGTGCGCGCTAGCTTGTTTGGATTCCACAGTTGTCAAGAGACGATCATTTGAAAGGATTACACTCTCTCACAACTCCAACAAAAATCATGGCTGTAAAATGCTGTTGATTTTACATTTTTCTTAAATCAGTCAATTTTGCATTTGAATTTTTCTGAAGGGGTACCAAATGTGACCAGACAAATACTAAGGACTTGCTCGGAGTAGGCTTAAGTTAAACTATTGATTCTTTCTGTAATTAATCAATCAGGTTGGGCTGGGGATCACATCTGATGCTTTGCATTAATGAACAGGTGGCTGTTGTGTTGGGCGAAAAATGGATGTTGCATTCATAGTTTTATACGATTTGGAGTGATAATAAATATATATTTGACTTAGTTATTTTCACATTAACTTTATTTCTTTGCCTGCTTCTATTACTATATTCTCAAATGATCAGCTAGTGCCTTTTTTCCTATTTTTGGTATTTGGCCAAGCTTCAGGTGTTGACAGTCCACCATTGTAAATGCATTCTGATCTTCAGTCAAATTTCATTCTATTTCAGGTGTTTCAGAGGATGCTTCAGTTCTACAAGGCAAGGAAGAAAAATAAAGTGACAAAATTGTTTTCATCATATCCATTTTGTGGGTTGCTTCAAGTTGCTGTAAGTTCACTGATCATTTTGAGAAGTATTAATTAGCCAAAGGAGGCCTTGAGGAATTCTGTTTCACGCTCATGGTTGACATGTATTTCTTCTGTTTTAAGCATACTATTTTATATCAAGGATCTTTTTAATACTCTTTTTTTGAGTAAAGGATCTCTTTAATGCTCTTTTATGATATGCATTCGTTTAGTCACCTTTTTTTTACCTGTTTGTATTTTTTGGTGCATCTGGTTATAGAGAAATAAGAAATGTTTTGATGGGGAGTTAACTTTTTTAGGTCTTTTGAAGGCAAGGTGTAATGCCAATTTGTTTAGTTGGTCCAATTTGTATCCTGTTATTAATGTAGAACATCTGTTGGACTTTATTAGCTAACCAGTTCCGGCTTAGATATTTCTTGTACAGTCAGCCAGTCATTTTTTTTGGAACTGAGAGTCAGCCAGTCATTTTTTGTAAGCTCAAATGCCATATCTTGTAATTCTTGCGTCTTGTTGATGCCTTTTGTCAATACCACTTCATTATATAGAAAGTAAAGTAAGAATATGTTCATGCTTCTTTCATATGCATAATGCAAGTGTGTGATTGATCTTCTTCAAGGTTTTTTTTAGATTCCATGTCCAGCAAACTTCATTTCTTTTAAATATTCCAGTGTACTTTTTTGAGTGTAATAAGTTTGCAGGTTGCATCTATTAAACGTGGAATGTGGGACAGTTTGTATGATAAGTTCCAAACATTTCAAAACTGCGGAGTGACCAATAGAGGCGCTGAAAATTGTGCTGATTCCATATGCATTGTGGTTGAATCACCTGAAAGGGATGCTACCAATCTTTTCGAGAAGGTGTGCGAAAGTGGTGAGTTGTACACCTCAGAGATTTTTGTTTTTCCCGCAAGGTGTTACAATTTATTTATTTTTCATTTCATATGTAGCTCACATATGCCATTAACCAGCCAATACTTGAAAATAGAGAAGGAAATAGAAGTCTGAGGTGCTCGAAATCTATAAATGGTTAGCCTGCTTCAGTTGGCTGCAGATTAACAGATTTATGTAGGATAATGCATTGTTCTCCTTGATTGAGAGAATGTTGGCATCTCCTTATGTGGTCCTAGCCCTAGGTAATCCTCACCTTATGCGCTAGCTCTTGAAACTGATAAAAAATGATCCATTTTCTTAACGTGGTATCTGAGCAAACAAGAGGTCTTGGGATCAAATTTCTCAATCACTCGGAAAAACAAAAAATATTTTCACGTGTTCAGCCATGTAAAAGAATCTAGCCGACATGTGAGTGGTCATGCTGTCACGTAAATAAAATTAAGTAACTAATGGTATACTCTCTTGAACAGTTTAAGCTTTTAGATGAGAACAAGACTATTTTTACTACTATCTCTCCTAAAAGAAGTCTTCAACTTTTCATACTGCTAAATGCTAATTGCAACTCTTTTCCTGATAGCAGGTCACATGTAGTCTCTAAGCTGTGTCTTTTCACAATTATGCTTTTCGGTTTCCCTTTTACACTTCTCCACTAAAGCGCTTGAACTCTTTTTTGTTTACATAGGCGTCACCGTTGAGGACATACTTGGTAAAATTATTACATATTTTGAGGGTGATGATAATGCCATGTCCACTGCAAGTTCATTCCATGAGAAGTTTTTCTTCCTCTTGAATAAGTTTTGCAAGCTTGAATCTTGGTTGACAACGCAGTTCGCCGTGAAGAAATTTGATTCACTTGGTTATGGGGATATCTGGCATTTCCTGGAGAAAAATATGCATCTGTTTAGTCATACTCTACCAAGGTGCTTAACAGATGACATGCACGAGAAGCCTCCTCTAGAACCACCTTCAATGCTTGATTATCAGTTTGATCTGTTGTTATCACAGGCTTCACAATGCTTATGGGATAGTGAAAAAGTAGACAAGCGAAGGATTTCGGAATTACTACTTAGACAATTCCCTTTAGTCTGTTTAAATGTAGCTGGAAATGACTTAATGATAGATATAGAGAATTTTATGAAGGCAAAGAAAGGCAATATGACTTTTAAATCTGTCGTATTCTCTGAAACATTGCTCAAGGGATCTGCAATAGGTAAGCATAAAGAATCTATGTTAAAGGAAACAGGTTCGGAGGATGATGTAGGACATAGCGATTGGATACTGATGTCCAAAGATGCCATGAAGGTCTTGGTCAGTGCTCCAATGTTGATAGATCTGAAATTGTGGTCACATTGGGACATGATCTTTGCTCCTTCTCTTGGTTCTCTTGTGCATTGGCTGTTGAAAGATGTCAAAACCGAAGAGTTATTGTGTTTGGTAACCACGTGTGGGAAGGTTGTCCGTGTTGATCATTCAGCCACTGTTGAGTCTTTTGGAAATGTACTTCTGCAAGGAAGTCCTTTTGATACGGCTGTCAAACTGGTATCTCTGTTGGTCTTGTATGGTGGTGAGAAAAATGTTCCCAATGGACTCTTAAAATGCCATGCACGTCAGGCATTTGAAGTTTTAATTAAAAATTTTGAGGAGATGAAATCACATGACATTCAAGATTCCCTCAAGCATGCCACATCTCTAGGCAGACAGCTCATACATGATGAAACTACATCGACTATGAACAAGAAATTACTGACGAGGTTTATTCTCGACTGTCTGGGTTATCTGCCTGTTGAGTTTTGGCATTTTGCTGCAGATATCTTGCTTGCAGGGGTGCAACCTTTTGTTAAAGATGCTCCTTTAGCTATCATAGGTGAATGTGAACGGATAGAGCAGCGTCTTATGCTTCATCGAGTTGGAATGTCTCTGGGCATAGTGGAATGGGTTGAAGATAAACACAAATTGAGTGCCTGTTCTGCCACAAACTTGTTAATGTCTTCTGGATCATCATGCTTGAAAGTCGCAGAGCTTGATTTCAGCATAGACTCAACCTTTATGGAAGAAGTATCAAGCAAATCTACCTTGTCTGCAAACGAGATTAGCCTCTCCCAAGATCCAACGCGGAAAAATGAAAATCGAGATACCAGTTGCTCTGCAGGTGTTATATCTTATGTTCCTCTTGATAATTCGGCTGATAGTGCCAGACAGCACTCATATGAGCTTGAGAGTTCCGCTACCAGAGTTGTTGAATCTATTCAGCAAGATGAATTCGGTCTGCAGCCTGATCTTCCACTAGTTGAAAATGCAATATTGAATAAGCAACATGCTCGCTTGGGGAGAGCACTCCATTGTCTTTCGCAGGAGTTATATTCTCAGGATTCACATTTTATTCTAGAGCTGGTTGGTATACTTATATTCTAAAGATTCACATTTTATGCTTAATGGTCTTATCTCTTTAGTATTTACCTTATTTTGCCCATTTTTATTCATATCTGGCTAATTCTAGTTAAGTACCATTCAATGTGGTATAGAAGGTTTTAGGACATTCTATGCCTCTTGTATGTTTTTTGATGAAGCATGCTATGCCTCTAGCATGTAATCAAAGGTGTATCAAAGCAGACAACAGGGCTTTTAGCTGATGGAGGAACTGTGAACATGATGCAACCTTTGTAGCCTAAGCTTCTAGCTGCTCTATATTTTTTACAATATCAACCAAGGAACTCAAGGCCACATTCTATGCCTTTACCTTGTATGCTCTTAGTGCAGTAGAATCTGGGAAGGTTCTTTTCAGATGGAAGGAATGATTAATATGCATATATCTGCAACTTTTAGTGGTGCTTGTTAGTAATTGGAGTTAATTTTCCCGAGAGCTTGAATTCCCCAGAATGAGTAGACTGCTTTAGTTCTTTCTCAAAAAAAGAAAGAAAGAGTAGACTTCTTTAGATTGCAATGAGTACGAATTTGTGGCTATGTGTTTTTTTATCACTGGAATTTCTTCTAACAGGAACTGTATAACTTTGTTTCTGCTGTAGAATTTTATTAGATAGAGTGCTTTGTGCCTCTGTTGAAAGAATGTAACTGATTGCTCTCTTTACAATTGTACATTGATTCAGGTTCAGAATGCTGATGATAATATCTACCCTGAGGATATCGAACCCACTTTGACTTTCATTCTTCAGGATAAAGGCATTATAGTTCTAAACAATGAACGTGGCTTTTCTGCTGATAACATCAGAGCACTCTGTGATGTTGGAAACTCTACTAAGAAAGGACTCAATACTGGATATATTGGGAAGAAGGGCATCGGTTTCAAATCAGTATTTCGGGTAATACACACAAACATGTCTGCTAAATATTAGGTAGTACTTTGTATAAATTAAATGAGCTAAATGAATTTGGAAGAAAGTGAGTCACCTAGGTTATGTGACTATATGAGATGCCGAGAGGACTATGTAACCACTAACACTGCGCCCATTATAATTTTGAACAAGGGTGGCTAACACTTACTAGGTATCTAAGTACACAAATCCAACATATTTATTGTCTAGCTCTGAAGAACACGACATAGGACATGGGTGGTTGGAATTTGGACAATCTCTTTTTCTTTAAAATCCCCGAGGGGAAGTGGCTCGTGGTTCGAAATTTGCTAGATAATGGACTTGCCCCACTACCCTCCTCCACTTAAATACCAAGCTTTGGTCTGGGGCGGTATGAGAACGTGTGATGTGCGCCTAACCCACCCATCATAAGTTGCGCTCTTACCATTAGAACAGAGCCCTCAGGGCTTGGACAATGCCCTTTACTTTCTGGGAACTTGGACAGGCCACTTTAGAAGGTGCTTTAGTTCTCCATATCATTTTCCATGGCCACCGATCTTCTTCTTTAACCCCTTGTCTGTGAACGTTTGGTACTTGTTTTAACAGAAACTTCCCATCTCTCTTACCGTTCCCATCCATGGAATCGTTCCCCAAATTCTCAAATAAAAAGTTCACTCATTCCAGCGTCTCAATTGTAAAAATTCCTTCTGAATTGTAAGTTCCACTACCTATTAATTATGCAGTCTGCAAATGTACAATTTTATTAGCAACGCGATTATACACTTTTGGGAAATGCTCTTTCAGTGCAGTATTCTCCAACCATTTGTCTGACCACATTCTAATCTTTTCCCTGGTAATGGATCACTTCTCAACATTCTTGGCCAGAAGAGGATAGAGAGAAGATGACAGGAGCTACTTGGCTTCTCCTTGTATTTCCTGCTATCAACTATAGTTGAATTTAAAATGAGACACTTCGAATCCGAGCTTAGAAAGCAAGCATTAATAAGAATATACATTTGCTAATAATGTGTTAGCTTCCTATCATTGAATCAACACTGCCTTTCCACACCAAACTGCTAAAAAATTCTTCTTTTTGCTTATACCTATTCAAAAAAATGGAGGTGATCTAGTAAGCACGTAATCATAAACAACTCATGCTCATGTATAAACAACTCCATATATCGTGGCTATTAGCTTTAGAAACAGTACAAGCTGCGGCAATGCGTGCTCATGAACCTTTTTCTCTTCTCCTGTTTAATCATCTCGAAAGCATGAACATTTGCATTCATGAGTGTATTTCATATGCTTCGCACAAGAACTGCACCAAATCTTTCATAGAAGGGGCAGCACAAAGTAAATCCATAAAATTTCTTTCTTCTAGGGGGCACTAGCTGATCATAATCATAATAACTATTACAGCAACTCGACACATCAAGATGTAAATCTAAGGAACTTACTATTGCATGATTTGCAATGTTCTCTTCATACCAAACCAAAGGAAAGTTAGTACCAGGTAGAGTCCTCTTTTGTGCGTGTCACTTCAGTTCTCTGTTGGTATCTTGAGTCTTTTGTAGGTGTTATAGGATCCTTATGATACTAAGGAATAAGAGATCTTTTTATAGTCCACATTGTAATTAAGTTTTGACTGCATACCATTGTGCAGTTTTTTGATATACTACAGTTGTTACTTTCTCATAAAAAATAAAGAAGAGGTATAGGTTTGTCTCGCTGTTCAAAGTGCTCACAAGTTAGAAGAATTAATAGTCTGCTGGTGCTTTTGAATGTACTTTTTGTTAATATTATTACTTTCCGGATAACAGAGTCAATACCGTCTATGGTGTGGTATTTTTTGGTGTAGTATGTTATCAACTCTTGATGGATTTCAATCCTTGCAGTATTTTCACTTTCCAAACCTTGCTTCAGTTCCTGTGAAGGGTCTGAACTCAGTCCACTGGTGGACAATCGACTTGCATGTCCCTTAATTTCAGAATCTTTCTTTGGCTGACTTTTTCTTTTGGTTATGTTTTTACAGGTCACTGATGCCCCAGAAATTCATTCCAATGGCTTCCATATTAAGTTTGATATAACTAATGGCCAGATAGGTTTTGTTTTGCCTACTATTGTTCCTCCTTGTGACATTGACTTCTATACCAGATTGGCCTCTTCAGGTTCTGATTGCAATTATTGGAATACATGCATAGTACTTCCCTTTAGATCAAACCTCTTGGAAAGGTCCGGCGAAGAGAACATTATGTCAATGTTTGCTGATCTTCATCCATCTTTATTGCTTTTTCTTCATCGACTTCACTGTATCAAATTTCGAAATATGGTTAGCGATTCCATTGTTGTTATGAGGAAAGAAGTTGTGGGAAATGGTATCATTAAGATTTCTTGTGGAGAGGAGAAATTGACTTGTCTTGTGGTATCCCAGAAATTACAGCCTGGCACTATTCGTCCTGATACCCCAACAACAGAAATTTCCATAGCGTTTACGTTGCAGGAAACACTTGATGGAAGCTATAATCCGCACCTGGACCAACAACCTGTTTTTGCATTCCTTCCTTTGAGAAAATACGGACTGAAGTTTATACTTCAGGGTGATTTTGTACTCCCTTCATCCAGGGAAGAAGTTGATGGGGATAGTCCTTGGAACCAGTGGTTGTTGTCAGAGTTCCCTAGCTTGTTTGTTAGTGCGGCGAGGTCATTTTGTGATCTGCCGTGTTTTAAGGATAGTCCAGCAAAAGCTGTTTCAGCTTATATGAGCTTTGTTCCCCTTGTAGGGGAGGTTCATGGCTTCTTTTCAAGTCTTCCTTGGATGATTCTTTCTAGATTACGCACGTCAAACTGCTTGATAATAGAAGGTATGGAAAATGAATGGGTTCCTCCGTGCAAAGTCTTGAGAAATTGGACCCAAGAGGCTCGTAACCTTTTACCTGATAGCTTACTTCGCAAGCATCTTGGTATTGGTTTCTTGCATAAAGATATAGTTCTACCAGATTTATTAGCCAGAGCTCTAGGAATTGAGGAATATGGACTCAAAGTTCTACTTCAGGTTATAACTTCTTTATGCTCTTCAGACGATGGTCTGAAGTCAATGGGTTTGGAATGGTTGTGTGTGTGGTTAAGCGCCGTTTATACAATGTTGTCAAATGGGAATGACTCAGCAGATTTTGGGATTGAATCGCATCTCATGAAGGACCTCAAGAATATTCCATTTATTCCCCTTTCAGATGGTAAATATGGATCACTGAATGAAGGGACAATTTGGTTGCATATTGATTCAACGGGAACTGCAATGAATGATGAGTATGCCCTAGAAACTTTCTCAATATTGTATTCTACTCTTCGAACTGTGAGTCCTGCACTACTTTCTGCGGCTGCCACTTTTGGCACATCATGCTCTGAATCATCAACAGTTGATAATGTTACCAGGATGCTGTACAGAGTTGGTGTCCAACGTTTATCGGCACATCAAATAGTAAAAACGCACGTTCTACCATTTATCTGCAGAGATCAAAATGGACTAGGACATAGAGAAACAATGACAGAGTATCTTGCGTTCTTGATGTTCCACTTACAGTCAAGTTGCCCTGACTGTCAATCTGAGAGGGACCAAATTATCAGAGAAGTGCGTGACAAAGCTTTTATATTAACAAATCATGGTTGCAAATGTCCCATGGAGTTTCCTATCCATTTCGGCAAAGAATTCAAAAATCCCATTGATATGAATAAATTACTCCATGCATTAGATTTTGAGTGGCATGAGATTGAGGATATTTATTTAAAGCATCCAATCAACAAATTGTTATCTGAAGCTGTGTTAAAGTGGAGAAAGTTTTTCCAGGAAATTGGGATCACTGATTTTGTACGAGTTCTTCAGGTTGAGAAAAGTAGTTCTGATGTGTGCCCTGTTCGCATTAATGCAACATTGGATAAAGATGTTATTTCTAGAGGAATTGCAAAAGATTGGGTGTCCAAAGAGTTTGTCGATTTGCTGTCACGCTTATCTTCAACGCGTGACAAGGAAAAAAGCAAGTACCTCTTGGAGGTGCTTGATAGTTTGTGGGATGATAATTTTAGTGATAAGGTTACTGGCTTCTATTTCACTTCCACTGGAGAAACAAAATCATTTGATTCTTCATTCACCAGAATCCTCCGTGATGTTCAATGGCTAGCATCGAGTATGGATAATGAGCTTCATTTTCCGAGGGAGTTATTCCATGATTGTGAGGCTGTGCGCTCAATTTTCGGTGACAATGCTCCTTATGCCATTCCAAAGGTTTGTCTGATCTTAACGAAGTTTGATATAGAGATATTGATCAAAACACCTTTGTGGTTTTTTGGTGTAACTCCCTCCCCTTCCCCTAACAGGGAAAGATCCAAAAAGAGAATGAAAAGAAGTTTGACTTTGTGCATGTTTTTGCAGATGTTAAGATAGTCTAAAACACAGGTGTTTACTCTTGGGTGTTAATTGAAGTAATTGCTTAACCTGGTAGTTTCATGTTCTATGAACATCTCTATGAAGAGTTTTGACCTATTAATTTGGCTTGTCAATGATTGTTTGTACAAGAATCTACTGTCAAAGTGTAACCTGTATTAAAAATATAACGTGACAAATTTTTTAACAACCATTCTGGTAGTGAACTAGCTCTTCTTATTTATGCAGTATTTTTATTGTGGTAGGGAATTGACTAAGTGGTCTGCCCAAATCTAATCTGGTTTACTTATTTATATATTTTAGTTAGTTTGGCTGAGGAGTTTTCACTATGTTTGCCTTCTCATATGGTTTAAATTTTCCCAAGAACTGTAAATTTTAGAAGCCAATGTGGGTTGATTTGACTTTCAGGACAAGCTAGAATTTATTCTGCTTGTAATTTGTCCATTTATGTTGAGTCTTGTTCTTGAATAAGTCGGAATATGCTTGTTGAAAAAAACCTTTTCTTCTTTGTTGGTGCATTCTTTTTCTTTCGATTAGCATTTGTAACCATTTTTATTTATTCTCTATGAATTTGTGGTGGTAGCTTCATTAGATAATTTAGCTTCTTTCTGGTATAGGGAAGTAGCAGAACTTATTTTTAGTTAGCTCATTTTAGCTTGAATTATTGGAGTTCCTTTATGACTGTTCTTTAAGAGCTAATGCTTCTGTTTTGAAACAGGTGAGAAGCGAAAAGTTGTTAACAGCTCTTGGTCTGAAAACACAAGTTACAGTTGATGACACTTTAGCAATTCTTAAAGTTTGGAGAGCTAAAGTGCCTTTGAGTGCTAGGTAATTAATCTTCCTTCTGCAAATGTGTGAAACCTGCTAGATGCTTAATTTTCTCATTTGTCTGAAGAAAAATATGGTTAAATGGTTTCAGCATTTCTTTTGTGGTGGATAGTATTAGGAATTAGTTAAAGCTAGAAGAGACCATGTTGCATCAATTGGTCTCCTGTATTTACATACTGAAGTTTGAGCCGTCTATAAATGTTTGTCAATGTTCATATTGTATAATATCTTTTGTTTCGGACTCAACAATAACAACAACATACCTAGTGTAATTCCACAAGTGGGGTCTGGGGAGGATAGGGTGTGTGACGTTACCCCTACCTTTGTTTAGGCCTCATTAATGAAGTTTCGTTTACTTGATCAAAACAATATATTTTGTTTAGGACATCAACCACCAAAGCCATTACAATGGTTGCTTTGCTAAAGTAATGTTTATGCCTTTCCCCATCATTGACTGGTTGTAATAATTAGTTTCCTGAGTTCATTAAAAATGGACTGTGGATTCTTTTAGATATAAACTGAAACAAAGATCAAACATCGTTAATTGTCAGGTACTGTCTAGCCTTTAACATGTTCCCTTGGATAAAAAGAAGAAATTTTATAGGTGTTGGACTTCTTTCATTGTGAGCTCCTCTATTACATCATTCTGAAGTTTCTCGTGCTCCTCCGTTGCTACTTTTTCAGTTTGTCACAAATGTCAAAGTTCTACACTTTCATCTGGAGTGAAATAAATACTTCAGAAAGGAAACTTGTGGAAGAGTTATGCAATGGACCTTTTGTGTTTGTCCCTTGTAAACTGGTTGCTTCACATGAAGCTGTTGTACCTGGTGTTTTTTTGTCATCTAAAGAAGTCTTTTGGCATGATTCAACTGGTTCGGTCGACCTCCTGAAGATGGTCTGCCCGGAGTTTGACTCACATTCAGTTCAGCACACCTTCACCAAAATGTTATGTAGTGTGTATCCAACCCTTCATGACTTCTTTGTGAAAGAATGTGGAGTGGATGAACACCCTCATTTTCATGGATACCTTCAAATATTGCTGCAGTTGTCAGCTGCTGTTTTACCTTCACAAGGAGCTAAGAATGTAAGCTATCTTTATGCTAAAATACTTCTATTGTAATCTATGTTGCTCAGACGCTTCAAAAATGCGGACGGGTGCATGTCAGATCTCCAAAAGTAGTGCATTTTGGAGGATCCGACATGGGTCTGGCAACATTTTTGAAGTGTCCAAGCAACAGAGATTGTACTAGTTGATGAATGATTTGATGATAATGAAACAATGTTTGATGTATACTTTAGCTTAAGAATGAATTTGATGCTTTCTTCATTTAGGTATTCCATATATTTCTCAAGTGGATTGACGAGCTAAATTTAGGATCCTTGAGATCTGAAGATATTAGTTTCTTGAAGGAAGGTCTTTTGACGAAGGATTATCTGGTGCTTGCAACTGCAGAAGATAAATGGGTATCTCTGCACCCATCATTTGGGCTCATCTGTTGGTGTGATGATGATAAGTTGAGGACGGAATTCCAGTATTTTGACAATATTAAGTTTCTCTACTTTGGGCAACTCAATGATGAGGAAAAGGAGATTCTCCGAACAAAATTTCCAATGTTCATGGACAAATTGAATATTCCTTCTATATCAAAGGTAAGCCAAGTTACACTGCTCTCCCTTTTCTTTTGTGTCCACATGCATATAGGAAAAACACTTGCTGTTTCTGAAAGAGGCGGTCTAAGATGCCAACTAGGCTCTCCTATATCTAAGGGTCAGGCTGCTCTAGTGTTCATCGTGTGTGGTTTACGCTTCTGATGTACTCTCTCCCAACTAGCTTGTCCTGCTTGCTACTCCCTCTATTTCGATTTAATGTGATGGTTTTTCTATGTTGGGTCATTCCAATGTATGTGACATCTTTTCACCAATGGAGTGCATTGTTTGTATGTTTGTGGAGGGTTCTACTGAAAATTGATGTGATTTCAGAAGTTACTTAGCATATGGTTGATAAATTAAACAAACTAGTTTCAGTAAAATCTTCTCAGAACTAACAGATTAATCATGCTTCTTCTTTTTCTTTCTAGAGGAGATGATTTTATTGAAGTCGGTGTGATATCTCAGAAGTAATCTAGCACACGATGGAATAATTAAAGCAAAACTAATTTAGGACTTACAGAGTATTTAAGTATCAGTCTTCTTTAGTCAAACTAAGATCCATCAAAATAATCAACACAGTTGTCTTTGCTTATATGGAATCTGAATTATCCTTTATCCCACATTGAGTATGCTACTATACTCTTTTGAGCTTCCTTTGTCCCACATTGACTATAATAATTCTATTTTGTATTATTCCAGATGATGTCCACTTTTAAACAATTCTTTACTTTCTTAATATCCTACCAAAGAAAGTTGATTTTTTTGAAAAGTTAACATTCTCTCAAACAAAATTATCAAGACTTTTTTTTGTTTGTATAGGATATAGGAGGGGTCTGACTATGCTTCTAGATCTTTCTTTTCTTTTCTTTCCATCAATATTCATTACCAGCCTGTCCAAAAAAAAAACTTGACTTCACCTTAACACTCCTGCCTAGTCAGATGAAGACACTTATATTGTGACAGACTTAGAGCAACATGACTCTCAGATCAATTTAAGACATTTAGTGTTTGATTTTTGCAGGTTGTAATGCGTGAAGCAATATATGATGGTCCAACAGACTCTAGCTTGGTAGCTTCAATGATTAACTGGGTTCTACCATATGCTCAACGTTATATATATAACGTTCATCCAGAAAAGTATTTGCAGCTCAGCCAGTCTGGATTTCAGAACCTGAGATGTCTACAGATTGTTGTTGTTGAAAAGTTGTTCTACAGGAATGTTATAAGTAGTTCCCACATAGCTTCGAAGAAACAGTTCGAGTGCAGTTGTCTGCTAGAGGTATTCTAATCACGATATCATCTATGGGTTTTTATATCCATTATTATATTACATATTTACATACATGAGATGTTTCTGGAAAAGCTGTATGTTATTTGAATCTTCCTCAACTGTTTATGAAAAAAAGATATCTAATCTAATGGACTGGTTGAAATGTATTAAATGTAAGACCTCTTCCTATGTAGACCAAGACTAACACTTCTATATAGCGTTATACAATTGTTGAGTTATGACTCCTTTATGTTTTTTTGCTTGTTCTTCCTTTCAATTCCGGATTTTTTGTCCGAATCATAAATTTATAATACATGCCTGGTAGATCTCTTCATTTATCTTCTCTTTTCCCAGTCTGGTTCATGGAGATCTAACATTAATAATGTGTATAACACTTAATTTTCGGATATGTCTACCTCTAACTGCCCAAATGTTTATTTGTGAAATCTTATTCCTTGTTAAAACGTAAAACAATGTATAGATAATTTATTTTTTCATTCTGTACAGGGAAACATCTTGTATGCCACTCAAGAATCAGATTCTCACTCAATATTCATGGAGATTTCTCGTTTGTTATCTTCTGGAACTCCCGACTTGCATTTGGCGAACTTTCTTCATATGATCACAACTATGGCGGAATCAGGTTCCAATGAAGAGCAAACTGAGTTTTTCATTTTGAATAGCCAGAAAATTCCCAAGCTTCCTGAAGGTGAATCTGTTTGGTCTCTCGCAAATGTTCCATTGTCAACAGATAGTGAGACAGGGGTGATGAGTTCTTCCAGAACAATTGATGAGAAAAACCCTGAGCAAATCAAGAAGAGACCTGGAATCAGCTCAAGCTGGCCACCTACTGACTGGAAAACTGCTCCTGGTTTTCATCGATCTAGTGTGTGCATCTCGAAAGGAAAGGCAGTCAGTGGCATCCAATCGAAAAAGAATACTGTGGAAGAAAGTGTAATGAAAACATGGGCGCTGGCTGCAACTGAGATGACTTGTGTTGAGAATATGGACAACTATCCAGAATCAGCTGCAGTTGTACTAGGTTCACAAGATGTTGATCATGTACCTGGTACTATGATGGAGGCATTTGATTCTCCTCATGCCATGACTGAACCACGTGACCTGTGTAATAGCTCTTCTGATGTGACAGAAAGAGATCAACTGCATACAGCCACAAATGGCAAAAGTGACGTTATGATTGAAACTGGCAGACTTGGAGAATATTTTGCTTTCAAATATTTCTTGGAGAAATTCGGTGAGCCTTTTGTGAAATGGGTCAATAAAACCAATGAAACAGGGCTTCCTTATGACCTTATCGTGGGAGATGATGAATACATAGAAATAAAGACAACTAGATCATCAACAAAGGATTGGTTCCATATTACCTCAAGGGAATGGCAGTTTGCAGCTGAGAAAGGTGAATCTTATAGCATTGCCCATGTTTTCTTATCGTCCAATAATACAGGAGTAGTGACAGTATACAAAAATCCATTCAGACTCTATCGACTTGGTAAACTACGGTTAGCTCTCCTAATATCCAAGTCATGAAACTTCATAAGATGTACATAAGGTTGATATACTAGATTCTTTGTTACTTCATAGTTCATACAATCTGGATAAAGTTTTAGCAGACGATAGAATATGGTACCTGCTGAGCAGTACGTCGTTTTCATAGTGCTGCATTTGAGAATTCATACTACATATTTATCTTACATTTGTTGGAGAAGCTTGAACTGGATTGCAGGTTTGCCTCCAGACAGACGCCTTTGATTTCAGCTTGCTACTTCTGTGTATACTGTAAGTCTCATTTTAGCAATGACATCAATTATGTATACACCAATGTTTATTTATTATCATTTATTCAAGCAAAATCTGTATACTATACTAGATGGCCAACGGTGAACACATATTTAGTTTATGGAAAAGAGTTAGATTTGCCCCAATGCTCGTTATGCTGTTTTGATATATTTGTTCTTGTCATTCAATTTTCCGATTATATTAATCTTAGTCTGTTAAATTCTTATGTCTCACCTTTATTTTCCTATGTGGCGTCTACATGTTCTATGTTTGTCTTTTTAAAATGAGGTTAATGAGAGTTACAAATGTTTTTCTATTTTAATTGAATGTTAGTGAGGATGAAGATGAAGATGGTAAGATAAAAAGTTTTATGATGTAAAAATATGTCATTTTCTTAATTACAAATTAAGAAGAAAATTATGACACGTGGAGTAACAATTGAAAGAGACCAAGGATTGTAACTTATTTGTTTCATGCGCCAAATATCTTAGGAAAGACAAATTATCAACAATTATCGTCCATGTTGGGTAAATTATCTCGACTCTTGAACAATCTTGTTGCCCTCACTTAGCTCCTGGTCATTGATTTCGAAGTTGAAACTTGACAATTTTAATTTTTGAAATGTAAAGTTTTATATATATATATATATATATTTGAAGATACAATAATAATGACATACCCACTATAACACCACAAGTGGCGTCTGAAAAAGGTAGAATCTTACCTCGATAAAATTTTCAAATTCTATAATCAAACGCCAGCTTAAAACAAACAAGGTTTCTTTGACATTTTAAATAACTCCCAAGCTTTCTCATTCTCCCTATAAACAAACAGAATCAACCATTAAACCTTATCTAGTTTCAAAATATCTCTCCACACCTTATCCACTTAATAGGCTGATCACCACAGAATAAAGCCCTATATATAAGAAGTCCCACTCCTCCATCAAACACATCAACCTTCCTAGTAAATACATAATCATATTGAATTTTATTAATCACATCTCAAAATGCAGGCTGCTTTGTTTTTTACAACATCATCTATTCCCCTAGTAAAACCACCCAAGCCCTTAGCAACATCACCTTTGAGATGTGTTTCAACTCATCTCAAAATTACTCACATTAAAGCAACTCCAGTTGACACTTCCACTGTTGACTATAGCTCCATGAACTCGTAAGACTCGAATTCTATCATAATTGTGTTTTAATTCAAAAGTAGTTTCATAAGAACAATATAATAGCATCTATAATTTAGTCGTTAAAGAGTTATGTTTAGAGTTGTTTTATAATATGTTTGATATATATTCAGATCAGTGTTTCCTGCTGAAGCTTGTGAGACAGTAGGAGGAGAAGCTTGTGATGTTGAAATGTATCCTGAAACCAAACCTAAATCTACACCCTCAGCCACAGCCTCAAGCAACATTCCGTCTACGGAGAGTGTAGACAGAGAATATCTTGCCTATAATGAACCGAAAACGTACGTACTCTTTCTGTTTTAATTTATGTGATATCATTTGATTTGACATAAAAAAAAAATCAAAAAATTGATTTGACTATGTGAAGTGTTGTAATGTTGATTTTTTTCTTTCATGCAGTGTATTCTTATCAGAAGCTTGTGATGATCTTGGAGGAGAATTTTGTGAAGCAGAGTATCAGACTGGAGTTTACTAAGACTAGTACTCTAGATTATTGTTCATATCTATATGTAGATAATTATTTAATAACATGTGTGAATTTATGCTACTCTATTTGAATAATTACTTTGACGTTGTCGGTTATTTCAATTTGTCTGTCTTAGTTACTATTATTTGGATGTTATAAAATAACACTAATGATTTATAAATTCGATAGACCTCGATTGGCTCAAGAAAAAGAAGTAACAGAAGTACAGAAATCAGATGATAACAAAAATAACTGATAGTAACAGAATGAGAACTACGCCAAAACAATATAATAATCAAGGTACAAGAAATAACATATAGTAATAGAAATCAAAGGACAAGAAATTACAGAAACAATACTATGACTACTAATATGACAGACAACAAAATAACACACTGATATCTATTAATTTGTGAATTTTCTCATATTTATCTATCTTAAATCCGAATAAAGAAAGAAACTCGAACCAATAAAAAGCGTTGATATTATTCTCTCGTGCTCCTAATATGTGTCATGTTGGTAAATAATTTTTATTTGAAAATATATAATATATTTAAAAGTATTTATGAGCCATACATTTTCTATACAAATTGAAGTATTTATTAAAAATATTATCCAAAAAAACATTGGGATCAAGGTTTCATTAGCTAAAGATTTTACTTAATTCATATGATCTCAAATATGAATATAAAGTAAATTGGTTCGAAAATAAGAAAAAAGATATAAGATTTATCCAAAAATTCCTCACTTGTGATTATATGCGAATTCTCAAATTAACTTAGCGTTTACTTGAAAAAATAGCGAACAGATATATAATATATGTATACTTAGCCCGGACAAAAAAATAAAATAAAATTGAAACATCTCATTTTGGCGGTTCATATAAATAAGGGAAACGCTTAAACCCTTCCTATTACGAATTTCCCTCACTGTACTCTGTAATGTACGGACAGCCACCGAACAACGGCGGGAGCCGGCGGAGGTCGCCACCACACCAGGGAGGAAGCCGGCGGAGGTCTCCACCACAGCCAAGGGAACAACATCGAAGTTTTCATCAAAACTCCGATCATATTCATTCTTCACAATCTCAAAACTACTACTTTCCCCAAAACCCGTATTTTCCAAATCAAAACTCTAATTTTGGTTATTCTCCGTTCCATCAAAATCCGGGTTTTCAGTTTTCATCAAGGGGTAGTTATAGTGAAGTTGTTGAGAGAGCTGTAAATAAGGCACGTAGAGACCTTATAGAGGCTGGTGAAAATGTGTCAGCTTGGAAAGTTTCACAAGCTGCTTTAGTTATGCTTAATGCTGATTCTTGGGATTCTTTGGGTCTTAGAATGCAACAAGTGCCTTCTCTCTTACAACTCATTGTTACTAATGGGAAGGTACAAATTTGTTTATTTTTGTACTCATTTTTACTGATTTATGTTCAATACACATACAATGTGAATAGTTTTTGTACTATTAGTATAGCTTAGATAGTTGTAGGAAGTGGTGGAGCTACATGCAAAGATGGGTATTTATGGGGAGAGTTATACTGCATATATGGGTAATTGGTAAAAACTACATCTTTAACAACATACCAAGTGTAATCTCATAAGTGAGGTATTCTTAGTATAGTGTGTATGCAGATCTTACTCATACCTTGGAAGAAGGAAAAGCATATCAAAGCATTTCGAAAAAAAGAGAGGTTGTTTTAACTTAGTAAAAGTTTAAATCCCTTCAACATAAAAGAAAATACAGGTTCAAATCCTAGGTATGCCATTTTGGATTTTCTTAATCACCTTGTTAGAATTCCTAGCTCTGTCATCGGTGTAGCAGGTTGTTAATTATTGGCTTTTAAGTAAAACGTTTATGGGTGAGTGTAAAAAAATTAGGTGACTTTCGTCCCAAAGTAAGATGTATAAATTTGAACAAAGGGCATTTTTTTTTTAGTATTTTGGTCATTGTCTCATTTGGTATTTGACTAAAGATGTTTAGACTACTGTGAAGTTTTTATCAGTTTTATCCCATTAATTCTAAGGTATCCAGAGGTGAATTTCTCAACCTTAAACATGAAAAAAGTGAATGTTCTGACTGTTAATATGTTTTTACTTTTTTCCCCTTATACAGCCTTTTCTTTTCCTCCCTTTGTTATGAGAAAATTAACTAAAAAGTGAGCATGCTATGTGCTACTTGACTTTGAAACCTGCAGACAGTTGTTCTGGAGACTGTTCATATGCAGTCCTTTTGCTCAGCTTGGTCATTTACATAGGTAGTGCTTAGTTGTAGCTGTCTACACTTCTATTTTCTCTGTACCTCATTTTGATTTATTTTCTTCAATTCTTTTGGAGGGTATCCTCAATTTATTGGGTGTTGTTGTGTATTGGGCTTCATTACAACTCTTAGATGCACTTGATTTTGCATTTTACATTTGTTGATGTGCCAATTGACCCATTGAAATAGCTCTATCCAACCCCGTACTTCACGTAGGGTTACATTATCCTCAAGTTGTAGGGATGACCTGGATGAGTTAAATAAATCAGTTTCCCAAAGCAATGTGAAATTAGAGTGAAGCTTTGAGGTCATCAATCTTAAAATTCACATTTTGTTGGACAACTTTCAAATTTTTGTATAGGTGGATCATCTTTCTTTCATGCTAATATGTTTTATGAAATACTAAATTTTCATTTTCCCATCTGTTTCTCTCTAGATTAATGCCTTCATCCATTGCTTTGTGGCTGTTCAAAGAATAACCACATTGTATGATTTGGAAGTAGCAATACTCAGGAATGAGGGGGTGGAGCAGTTTGAAGAGCTGGATTTGGGTCCACTAGTGAAACACCCGCTTATTATCCATTATTTTTCTATCAGTCCTGATGTGTCAGAAGTTTTCAGGATAACAAGTGTGGAGATCATATCCTTCCTTGCTGAGTACATGGATGCTGATAAAAGACGAAGAGTAGAGATAGATGAATTCTTGAACTTCATTGCCGAGAAGAAATCCACTGGTACAACAGAGAAACTCGGTGTACGGATTCAAAGCTTGGGGTTTGTGGCATATTTTCGCTCATAGAAGATTTTATCTGTGTTCAATTAAATATTACTTCATCCGTTTAAAAAAGAATGACCTCCTTTCCTTTTTAGTCATTTCAAAAAGAATGACCCTTTTCCTTTTTTGGCTACACTTTAATTTCAGTTTTCCACGTGGCATGTTTAGGGCCACAAGATTAAAGGGTATTTTGGTATATTTGACATAACTTTGATTTAGGACCACAAAATTGAAAAGTCTTATTTATTTTCTTGAATTCCATGCCAAGTCAAACTAGACCATTCTTTTTGAAACGGAAGGAGTACATTATTACTTAAAATTTTTGTTCAATTAAATCTTCGAAATTAGCTTTGTTGTTGAACCCGACACTTGGTAGGGTACATGGGGGGTGTGGGCTTTGCAAAAATTATGTTCCATTAAATATTGTAGAATAGCTTCATCTCAGGGTATGCCACATGTGTTGTAGGAATATGTCACACCCCCAAACTAGGTGATTATCTTGACCTGACTAACATAAGCCATACTTATCCAACACATTTCGTAACCAAATCTTGAACATCCGTAGCAACAATGGAGTGTAGTAGTGCATATACATTTCAACTTACAATTCATGATCCTCAATACATTACTCAATGAAGACTTGTCTTGGAGTAGACGGGGCGAGCTTAGAAAAAATATTTAAACACTCTTAGAAAATATAGGTAGAAGCTTATTTTCAAATAAAAAAGGTTGAAGCTGAAACTGTTGACCACCACTAGAATGATGTGGGGCTCATCTGTGAAGGTTAGCCCAAAACTTCAAATGTAGGTCTTCTATGCTGTGAACACTGAAAAGAAACAGTAAGAGGGAAATGGTGAGTCTATCAACTTAATAAGTGGATAATTGTCTACTTATATAGTCTTGGGAAATTCTCACCTACGAGCAGTTGGTTGTCCTTTTTTTTTCAGTGATTAATTTAGAAGTGAAATGACTAGAATATCAAGCAGCTTCCTCACTTGAGACCTTTATTCCCATCTTTTGAAGAAGTAGATACTATCTTTGTCACCTATTATTATCACTTCATTGAGTCTTGGTATTGAATGTTTTGAGGAATGATAATATATAGTTAATCTCTGTAAATGAAGAATGACTTTTGTCATTTTCTTGTCTGCGGGGTTTGCTATATGCTAGCTCAAGTTAAAATGTGCTTCTCACGCTTCTTCTACATCTGCTGCTGACTAGTTTCTGGACATGTAGTAGTTGATATGGAAGTGGCATTTGTGTTCTATATTCAACAAAATTTGATCATTGGTATTTTCTCATGTATACTTCTTCCTTGCCCTTTCAGGATGCATATTGCATTTATCAAGAAAGCAAGACAGTTTGAAACTAGTCCTGTGAACAAATATCTTCGTACAGTGAAAAAAGAATCGAGCAAAAAAATCAGGAGTCACGCTCTACTACCTGTACAGGAGCAGCAGTTCGATGAGCATATTAGTACCATGTGTAAACGTATCAAAACATTTTCCTCAGCAGAGGAGGAGCTTTGTGGTAAACACGTTAGGTTTATATCAGGTTCAGAATATGAGAATAGTGATGATGATCAGGATGAAAGTGCTTCACATAGCCAGAGCAAATTCCCAGTTGGAAATATCAAAAGCTCAGATAGACCAACCGCATGTCCTTACCCATCAGCATCTGAAGAAATGATGCGGCTGGGTTTGAAAACTAAAGTTGAGATTAGTCCACACACCGCTAGTGGTAGTGATAAAAACAGTGAAGATATTGGGGAATCCAACAGAAAAAGAAAATATGATGGGGTTCAGAGTTCCCTGGCTTTACCCAAAAAAATACCCAAAAGAGATATGGTTCAGTCAAAGCTTTTTACTGGCAGGAAAAAAAAGGAAAAGAAATTTGATAAGATGTGGAATCAAGGCTCTGATGTTTCAAATGATTTCTCACTTGGTGATGATTCAATTAAGATGTTCGTTAACACTTGGAAGGAGGCATGTCGGATCAACAGTGTGGATGAGGTATCATTTATGACTTTGCTTCTGATTTTCCTACAACAGATAATGAATTCGTACATTTATCTCTAGGAAATGACACTGTCTCAAATTAACTGGCTTACTTTGTATATTGCATTTTTGTTAAATTTGCCACTTCCCTAAGAAGAGAACTAATTCAAAATGAAGACTTACACAAGATTTACTACCAAAGAGGATTTACAGTATCCTTTTTATACCTAAAAAAGGTTCAAGTTCTTTGAGAAGTTAAACTAATAGATGCATTTGTATCTTCCTTCATTTGAGCACTATAAATCTTCATCTCTTTCTTGAGAAAGATTAATGTCTTATTGATACATCACTTTCTTACTGCTGAAGGGCTATGTGCAGAGCAAAAAGCAAAATTTTGATTCTTTTCTAAACTTTATTCCTTTGCCTGCCTCTTGCAATATTCTCATGATTTTTTAAAAAACATTTTGTTTCTTTTGAGCACCTATTTGTGGTATTTGCCTATTTGGCTTTACTTCTGATATTGGCAGTCTACCATTTTAAACACATGTTGATCTTCAGTCAATTTTTTCTTTCTATTTTAGGTCTTCCAGAGGATGCTTCAGTTCTATAAGGCAAGGAAGCGTGTTCAAGTTACAAGGATGTTTACATCATATCCATTTTGTGGGTTGCTTCATGTTGCTGTAAGTCTGCCGATCAGTTTGATATGTAATTTATTAGCTATAAGACACCTGAGGGACTTCTGCTTCATTTTGATTTACATGTACTTGCTTTTATTTAATGTGGCCATGTTTGAGCACTG
The DNA here is from genome assembly GCA_029582245.1 of Solanum etuberosum. Lineage (NCBI taxonomy): Eukaryota > Viridiplantae > Streptophyta > Magnoliopsida > Solanales > Solanaceae > Solanum > Solanum etuberosum. The sequence continues at coordinate 39,860 of JAJONR010002404.1, read as the reverse complement.
AAATGGCATTGGAAGATGTGGACTTCCGTTTTCCAATCTTTGCTATCAATCTAGTTTAATTCTTTAGGAGTTGTCTGCCTTCAATGTGATGTTGCACGAGAAGAGAGGAGGGAGAAAAAGGAGGAGAATAGAAAGAAGCAGGAGAGTGAGACAGAAGAACAAGAGCAAAACTGAGATATTTTTCTTTGAAACGGTCAGTTCAATGTTGTTGATGAAAACTGGACTAAGATGGTGCTGTGTTGGTTACATTCAAAAATGAAATGTGAGTCCTCCTCTAAAGCGTAGGGAACCATCAGAATCATTGATACATCATTTACAAGCTCCATCTTGCACCAAAACAAAAGAATAACTTTGCAGGCAGCTTTAATTTAAATCTTGTTAGCCCTTACCCCGATGCATCTTCTTTCTTTCATTCTATATCCCCCACATACATGCTGTATGGTATTCCACGTCTTCTTTCACTTCTTCCTGTCTACTCTTCTTCCTTAACAAGATAGCAGTTATCATTTTTGGCATCTCCCATTTCACCCGCATAGTGTTCAAAACAACATGCCATAATCTGGTGATTATGGAGCAATGGAAAATTAAGTGGTTGAGATATTCCGCCACATCTTCACACATTTAGCATCCGTTGCTTAGCTACATTCTGTTTTTGCTAATTTCTTGTGTCAAGCAGAATTCATTCTCTTTTAAAATCATTGTATGCTTGTAGTCTTTGCAACTATTGCAAGTCAGAAAATGTATAAACCCACTCCCACTTCCTGCCTTTGATGCTAGTATTATAGTTGTGTCGCTGTTTCAGTAATTTATATTTTGCCCTTTATCTTTTCCTTGTTTTTGTTTCTAATAATTGTGATTTTACTTGATTTTGAACTGATGGTGTAGGAAGAATCTCTATGCATAACTTTTGGGTGTGTTGTATACTTGTAATAACTAAATAGTCGTCACTTTCTGTTATTCTATCAACTAGTTTCTGATCCAATATTTCTTACATATCTTTTGCTTATTTGATTGTAATATAACTTTGCAGGTTACATCTATTGAACGTGGAATGTGGGATAGTTTGTATGACAAGCTTCATACATTTCACCAATGTGGAGTGACCAAAGGAGGTAGTGAAAATCGTGCTGATTCCATAAGCATTGAAGTTGAGCCAGCTGAAAGGGATGCTACCAATCCGTCTGAGAAACTTTTGGTGGGCGAAAGTGGTGAGTTGTACACCATTGAGATGTTGCCTTTGCCAATGATAATGTGTTAAATTGACGAAACCAAAGATGGTGAAAACCAAAAATTTGAACTGTGTAGAAACACTTTAGAGAGTAAGGGTGTTGGGATAAGTAGAAATAAGATAGAACACATGCACCGCAAGTTCAAGTCAGCATGAGAAGAGCAAAGTTGAGGTGAGACTAGATGGGATTGCAGTGTCAAATTGCAAACAATTTAGATATCTAGGCTTGTTGTTTCAAGAAAATTGAATGATAAATGAAGTTGTTACTTATAGAATTAAAACCAGATGGTTGAAATGGAGTAGTGCCACCGGGGTGTTATGTGACAGACAAATGCCTACCATAGTGAAAGATAAGCTCTACGAAATAGTTATAATTTATAAGACCAACAATGTTGTATGGTTGTGAGTATTTGGCCTTTAAATCAAAACATATTCACAAGATGAGTGTTGCAGAGATGCGGATGCTAAGATGTATGTGCAGTTTTATAAGATAAAAAATGACCACATTTGCTAGAAGTTGCAAGTAGCATGCATTGAGGATGAATTGTGATGAGATTGCCCGAGATGTTTTAATCATGTCCAGCGTCAACTTACAGATGCACTGGTACATAGGTGTTGTGAGAGATGAAGGAGAAAAGTAGTATTGAATTATGTTGACTACATTATTACACTGAACCCTATTTATATATACTACATTATAATCCTCTTCCACGTAGGAGACTATATACAATTGTATTCCTATTCTTACTCTTCCCCCCTGGTGCATATAAGTCATATGTAACGAGCTTGTTATAGATATAACTAATGTGAGGATTAGTGACGGACTTGGTGTAACAAAACTTGTTTTTCCTCTGCTCTCTCAAAATGATGTTTTCCAACTTTTCATACTGCTAATTACCTGATTAAGTTTTTTAGCTCTGACTTAACACAAATATGATTTTGGGGTTTCCTTTTTACATCATCTCCAAATCAATGCTTACTTTTCCATTGTTTATCTTTACATAGGTATCACCATTGAGGACATACAGAGTAAACTTTCCACTTATTTGGTGGGTGATGATGCTGCCTTGTCTACTGCAAGTTCGTACCATGAGAAGTTCATCTTCCTGTTGAACAAGGTTTGTAAACTTGAATCTTGGTTGACAGAGCAGTTTTCTGTGAAGCATTTTGAGTTACTTGGTTATGGGAACATCTGGCTCTTCCTAGAGAAAAATATGCATCTGTTCAGTCATGCTTTACGAAGGTTCTTCACAAATGACATGCATGAGAAGCCTCCTCCGGAACCTTCAATGCTTAATTGTCAGTTTGATCTATTGTTATCACAGGCTTCACAATGTTTATGGGAAAACGAAGAAGTAAACAAGCGAAGGATTTCTGAGTTACTAATGAGGCAATTCCCTTTAGTTTGTTTAAAAGTAGCTGGAAATGATTTAATGATAGATATAGAGGGTTCTGTGAAGGCAAAGAAAGGAAATATGACTTTAAAATCTGTTGTATTCTCTGAAACATTGCTCAAGGAATTTGCTGTGGGTAAAAATAATGAAAATATGTTAGAGAAAGCTGATTTGGAGAATGATGTAGGACATGCTGATTGTATAGCAATGTCCAAAGACGCCATGAAGGCCTTGGTCAAGGCTCCAATGTTGATAGATCTGAACTTGTGGTCTCATTGGGACATGGTCTTTGCTCCTTCTCTTGGTTCTCTTGTGGGCTGGCTGTTGAATGAGGTTAATAGCGAAGAGTTGTTGTGTTTGGTAACTTCGTGTGGGAAGGTTTTGCGTGTTGATCATTCAGCCACTATTGATTCTTTTGTAAATGTACTTCTGCAAGGCAATCCTTTTGATACGGCTGTCAGACTGTTATCATTGTTGGTTTTATATGGTGGTGAAAAAAGTGTTCCTAATTCGCTCTTAAAATGCCATGCGCGTCATGCATTTGAAGTTTTATTTAAAAATTATGAGGAAATGAAATCACATGACATCCAAGGCTCCCTCAATCATGCCACATTTCTGTGCAGACAGCTCATACATGATGAAACTACATCAACTATGAACAAGAAGTTGCTGAGGAGGGATAGGGTTGCTAGAATCGTGCCTTTGGCATCGAGGTTTATTCTAGACTGTCTGGGCTATCTGCCTGTTGAATTTTGCCATTTTGCTGCAGACATCTTGCTTACAGGGGTGAAGCCGTTTGTCAAAGATGCTCCTTCAGCTATCTTAGATGAATGTGAACGGATAGACCAGCGTCTTATGCTTCATCGAGTTGGAATGTCTCTGGGCATAGTGGAATGGGTTGAAGATAAACACAAATTGAGTGCCTGTTCTGACACTAACTTGTTTATGTCTTCTGGATCATCATGCTTGAAAGTCACAGACCTTGATTTCAGCAAAGACTCAACCTTAACGGAAAAAGTATCGAGCAAATGTCCCTTGTCTGCAAATGAGATTAGCCTCTCCCAAGATCCAACTCGGCAAAACGAAAATCGAGATGCCAGTTTCTCTGCAGGTGTTATATCTTATTATCCTTTTGATAATTTGGCTGACAGTGCTAAACAGCACTCATGTGAGCTTGAGAGTTCCGCTGCCAGAGTTATTGAATCTATTCAGCGAGAAGAGTTCGGTCTGCAGCCTGATCTTTCACAAGTTGATAGTGCAATGTTGAATAAGCAACATGCTCGCTTGGGAAGAGCACTGCATTGTCTTTCGCAGGAGTTGTATTCTCAGGATTCACATTTTATCCTAGAGCTGGTATGTATACTCACTTTTAGTAATATCTGTTTAGTGTTTAGAAGTTCCTCAAAATCTTGTAGAGTGGCACTGGAAGAGGATTGGCGAAAGTTTGCACGGAGAAAGGCGGCAGAGGGTGGAGTATATAGGGAAATTCTGATACGGCTCCTATCATGGCCATATCCCAGTAGAGGAGAGTTAAACATACCTATTAAATAATAAGACATAGTCCCCATAGGTGGTAAGAACATAAAAGATCCCATCCAACTCCCAAATTGATATTGAAGGTAATCAGTATCCCAGTAGAGGAGAGTTAAACATACCTATTAAATAATAAGACATAGTCCCCATAGGTGGTAAGAACATAAAAGATCCCATCCAACTCCCAAAGTGATATTGAAGGTAATCAGGAAATCAAGGATATTTAATTTGTCTAGCATGTAATCTACGATGTATTGAAGCTGATAACAGGGCTTCTAGTAAATGGAGGAATTGTGTACTGCCTGCTTGTATATATTGCTTACCGATATCAACTAAGAAAATCTAGAATCAATTCTATGCCTTTAGCTTGTGCCGCTTTTGGGTAGGTACAATTGTGAGTATGAACTTACTGTTATGTGTTCTGTTATCACAAGAATATCTTTTGATATATAAAGATGGAATGATTTGTGCAACTAATTGCTCTCTTTACAATGGCACATTGATTCAGGTTCAGAATGCTGATGATAATATCTACCTTGAGAATGTCGAACCCACTTTGACTTTCATTCTTCAGAACAAAGGCATTATAGTTCTGAACAATGAACGTGGCTTTTCTGCTGATAACATCAGAGCACTCTGTGATGTTGGGAATTCTACTAAGAAAGGACGTAATGCTGGATATATTGGGAAGAAAGGCATCGGTTTCAAATCAGTGTTTCGGGTAATATGCACAAACATATGTGTGTGTGTATGTATATGTATAAGCAAAGGTGTCTAAAACCCCATTTGTTTGCAGTTAATGAAGATCTTGATCTTTATGGGTCGGACCTCAAACTATTAAGGGGTCGTTAAGTTGTTGATTAGAGTTATGCAGTTATTAGTAATGCAGAGTTTAGTTATTCATGTATTCGTTATTCCATCTTCTACCCCCATAAAATTATACATAAATTGACTCATGACTTTTTTTAATGTAGGATTGTAAAATGATAATCAAACACGGTACTTGGTGTGTTGAATTTTATATAAAGCAACTAAAAAACTACCAAACATGGTATTAGCTATGGTAGTTAAACATTTTTCTAGCTATGCTAGTTTTAATACATGAATAACTCTCTTCCTAACCAGCAACCAAACGACCCCTAAGTGCATTTGTTTTTTTAAGATTTAACCACTTGTGTTTAAATAGATTTGAATCATTCAGATTTTGAGAAGTCTTGATATTATAAAGAAGCTATTCAGTTACAATTTTTTCTGAATATGACCTTGCGCCCACCACCATTCTGTAGTATTTCATCAGCTCTTGATTGATTTCAATGTGTAGAATAGTTTTAATTTTTTTTATTTTTAAAATAGTTTTAAACTCTATTCTCTCTATCAGTTTTTTTGTGAAGTGTCTGAACTGGACCCTCTCCGTGCTTCGCCCTTAATAATATCCAGTATCCGTCTTTAGCTAAACTTTTTTTTTACAGGTCACTGATGCTCCAGAAATTCATTCCAATGGCTTCCATATTAAGTTTGATATAAGCAATGGCCAGATAGGTTTGGTTTTGCCAACTGTTGTACCTCCTTGTGACATTGACTCCTATACCAGATTGGCCTCTTTAGATTCTGATTGCAATCATTGTAATACCTGCATAGTCCTTCCCTTTAGATCACGTCTCCTGGAAACGTCTGCCGTAGAGGACATTGTGTCAATGTTTTCTGATCTTCATCCATCCTTGCTACTTTTTCTTCACCATCTTCAGTGTATAAAATTTAGAAATATGCTTAGCGATTCTACTATTGTTATGAGGAAAGAAGTTGTGGGAAATGGTATCGTTAAGGTTTCCCTTGGAGAGGAGAAATTGACCTGGTTTGTGGCATCCAAGGAATTGCAGGCTGACATTATTCGTCCTGATATCTCAAAATCAGAAATTTCCATGGCGTTTACGTTGCAGGAAACACTTGATGGAAGCTACAACGCACATCTGAACCAACAGCCTGTTTTTGCTTTCCTTCCTCTAAGAAAGTACGGACTCAAGTTTATACTTCAGGGTGATTTTGTACTGCCTTCATCTAGAGAAGAAGTTGACGGTGATAGTCCTTGGAACCAGTGGTTGTTGTCAGAGTTCCCTGGCTTGTTTGTTAGTGCAGAACGATCATTTTGCGATCTGCTATGTTTTAAGGATAATCCAGCGAAGGGTGTTACAGCTTATATGAGCTTTGTTCCCCTTGTAGGGGAGGTTCATGGTTTCTTTTCTAGTCTGCCTAGGATGATTCTTTCTAGATTACGCATGTCAAACTGCTTGATAGTAGAAAGTACGGAAACTGAGTGGGTTCCTCCATGCAAAGTTTTGAGAAATTGGACCCAGGAGGCCCGTAACCTTTTGCCTGATAGCTTGCTTCGCAAGCATCTGGGTGTTGGTTTCTTGCATAAAGATATAGTTCTACCAGATTTATTAGCCAGGGCTCTAGGAATTGAGGAGTATGGACTCAAAGTTCTATTGCAGGTTATTACTTCTTTATGCTCTTCAGTAGATGGTCTGACGTCCATGAGTTTGGGATGGTTATGTGCATGGCTAAGCTCTGTATATAAAGTATCGTCACATGGGAAAAACTCAGCAGGTTTTGAGACAGAAACGGATCTTATGAAGGACCTCAAAAAGATTCCGTTTATTCCCCTTTCAGATGGAAAATATGGATCATTGGATGAAGGTGCAATTTGGTTGCATGCTGATCAAATGGGTGCTACAACTAATGATGAGTATGCACCAGAAAATTTCCCAAGATTGTATTTAATGATCAGAACTGTGAGTCCTGCACTTCTTTCTGCTGCTGCTGCTCTTGGTACATCATGCTCTGATTCATCAATTGTAGATAATGTTACTAGGTTGCTGTACAGAGTTGGTGTACAACGGTTATCGGCACATCAAATAGTAAAGATGCATATTCTACCATTTATCTGCAGAGATCAAGTTGGACAAGGAACTAGAGAACTATTGACAGAGTATTATGCCTTCTTGATGTTCCATTTGCAATTGAGTTGCCCTGACTGTCAATCAGAAAAGGACCAAATTATCAGAGAAGTTCGTGATAATGCTTATATGTTGACAAATTTTGGTTGTAAACGTCCAATAGAGTTTCCTATCCATTTCAGCAAACAATTTGAAAATCCCGTTGATATGAGTAGATTAATCCAGGGATTAGATTTTGAATGGCATGAGATTGAGGATATCTTCTTAAAGCATCCAATCAACAAATTGTTATCTGGGGGTGTGTTAAAGTGGAGAAAGTTTTTCCAGGAAATTGGAATAACTGATTTTGTACGAGTTCTTCAGGTTGAGAAAAGTATTTCTGATGTATGCTCTGTTCCCATAGCAACATCTGATGAAGCTTTGAATTCCAAAGGATCAATTGCGAGAGATTGGGTGTCTGATGAGTTTGCTGATTTGTTGTCACGATTATCTTCAACGGGTGACAAGGAAAAATGCAAGTACCTCTTGGAGGTACTTGATAGTTTGTGGGATGATAATTTCGCTGATAAGGTTACTGGCTTTTATTTCAGTTCCACTGGAGAACGACAATTATTTGACTCTTCATTCATCAGAACCCTCCATGATGTTCAATGGCTGGCATCAAGTATGGATAATACGCTCCATTGTCCAAGGGAGTTATTCCATGATTGTGATGATGTGCGCTTAATTTTTGGTGACAACGCTCCTTATGTCATTCCAAAGGTATATTTAATCTTAATAAAGTTAACATTTCTGTGAAGAGTTTACACCTGTTAATATGGATTGTCAATGATTTTTTCTGCAAGAATCTATGGATCACATTTTATATTGTATTAAAATAATGACGTGGTTGCTTTTTTCACTCTTCATTTTGGTAAAGCAAACTAACACCCCTTTAACTGTGAAGTAGTTCTACTGTGGTTGGGAAGTGACTAAATGGTCAGCTCAAATCCAATCTGGTTTTCCTATGTACTTATTTTAAGTTAGGTTGACTGGGGAGTTTTCACTTCACTATTTCAGAGTTTGACTGGAGAGTTCTCACTATTTCAACCTTCGTTATGGTTTTAATTTTCCTGATAACTGTATAGGTTGACTGGGGAGTTTTCACTTCACTATTTCATAGTTTGACTGGAGAGTTCTCACTATTTCAACCTTCGTTATGGTTTTAATTATCCTGAGAACTGTATATCTGAGAACCCAGTGTGGGTTGGTTTGACTTTCAGGACATGCTAGAATTACTCTGCTTATAGCTTTTTTTGTTTAAGATCAGTCTTGTTCTTGTACTTGTTCGAGCCAGCATGTGCTTTCTTGAAAAGACCGTTTCTTCTTTGTTGGCTTCGGATATATTCTTCTATCAATTAGCATTTGTAGTTTTATTTTTTATTTTTTATTTTTTATGCACATGAATTTGTATAGTAACTTCATGATATTATTTTAGCTTCTTATGTCATCAAAATAATAATAATATTATTTTAGCTTCTTCCCTCTATAGGGAAGTACCAGAACTTATTTTTGGTTAGATCTTTTTTAGTGTGAACTGTATTGAAGTTTCTCTACGACTTCCCTTAAAGAGCTAATGCTTCTGTTGTGAAACAGGTGAGAAGCAAAAAGTTGTTAACAGCTCTTGGTTTGAAAACCCAAGTTACAGTTGATGATACTTTAGCAATTCTTAAAGTTTGGAGAGCTAAACTACCTGTGAGCGCTAGGTAATTGATCTTCCTTCTGCAGACATGTGCGAAAATAGCTAGATGGTTAATTTTTTCATTTATAAATTGGCTAATTTTTTCATTTATCTGAAGAAAAAGATGTTTATGGTTTCGGCAGTTCCTTTTCTGTGGTTATTATTAAGAATTAATTAATGCTCAAGTTAACCACGGTGCATCAATTACTCACATAATTTATTTATTTTTGAGATGGTAACAACTTCATATATAATAGAAAGCCCTTAGCACAAAGACTGTTGAAAGAGCGATAACTGGTTTTTTGATGTTTTTGCTGTATAATATTTTTGTTTTGGACATTAATGACTAGTAAAAGTTGTTAAGATAGTTGCTTTGCTAGAGTCATGTTTATGCCTTTTCCTCATCATGACTGGTTATAATTTAGGAATAGATTAAGAACTGTTTTCAAATAAACTTGACGAAATGATCCAACTCAATAATTGTCAGGTACTGCCTAGCCATTTACATGTCCCCTTGTGGCATCTTTAACATCCTAAGAAGTAGAAACTTTTTGAAGTGTCAGCATTTCCTTCATTATGATCTCCTATGTCTCATCATTATTCTAAAGCTTCATACTCATCCATTGCCTACTTTTTCAGTTTATCACAAATGTCAAAATTCTACACTTTCATCTGGAGTAGGATGAACACTTCAGAGAAGAAGGTTATTGAAGAATTACGTAATGAACCTTTTGTGTTTGTCCCTTGTAAGTTGGTTGCTTCAGATGAAGATGTAGCACCTGGTGTTCTTTTGTCAGCTAAAGAAGTCTTCTGGCGTGATTTAACTGGTTCCACAGACCAAGTGAAGATTGTCTGCCCAGAATATGATCCACATTCAGTTCAGCACCCTTTCACTAAAATGCTATGTAGTGTTTATCCATCCCTTCATGATTTTTTTGTGAAAGAATGTGGAGTGGATGAGTTTCCTCATTTCCATGGATACCTTCAAATATTGCTGCAGTTGTCGTCTACTGCTTTACCTTCACAAGCAGCTAAGAATGTAAGCTATCTTTCTGCTAAAACTTTCACTGTAATAGTTGATGAAGGATTCTGATGCTAATGAAACCATGTTCTGATTAATATCTTAGCTTTAGAATGGATTTGATACATGTTTTTCAGGTCTTCCAAATATTTCTTAAGTGGGTTGACGAGCTAAATTCAGGATCTTTGAGATCTGAAGATATTGGTTACTTGAAGCAAGGTCTTTTGACAAAGGAATATCTGGTTCTTCCAACTGCAGAAGATAAATGGGTATCTCTGAACCCATCCTTTGGGCTCATCTGCTGGTGTGATGATGATAAGTTGAGGAAGGAATTTAAGTATTTTGATGATATTAAGTTTCTCTACTTTGGGAAACTCAATGACGAGGAAAAGGAGATTCTCAAAACAAAGGTTTCAATATTCTTGCGCAAATTGAATATTCCTTCTCTATCAGAGGTAAGCTAGTCACTGGTAGAAGTCCAGGATATGCTCTTTTATCTCCTTGTTAGCAGAGACCCAGCCATTCACTTCAAGTTTGTCAATAAAATTATATCTTTTGTCTGCATTTGCATTTATGGATAAGTCTTGTATTTTTGTCCACTTGCTAACCTGACAAAGCCTTGATTTTTCCTCCATGGTATTTCCTCAGCTTTAACTATCACTTCTAACTCCCTTGTCAGCAATTTTTATATTCTGATTAATGAATCTGCTCCATTTCTTCAAGCTCCTTTAAAATCTGTTTTTTTTTTTCAGCAGGTCTTATCTTTTGTCCAGTTCGACCATAGATTATGGCCCATAAACTTTAGACATCTAATAATTTGCTTTTTCACAGGTTGTAACACGTGAAGCTATATATTATGGTCCAACTGACTCTAGTTTTGTAGCTTCTGTGGTTAATTGGACTCTTCCGTTTGCTCAACGCTATATATATTACAGTCATCCAGACAAGTATTTGCTACTTAGCCAGTCTGGATTTGAGAACCTGAAATGTCTGCAGATTGTTGTTGTAGAAAAGCTGTTCTACAAGAATGTTATTAAAAGTTCCCACATTGCATCCAAAAAGCGGTTTGAATGCAGTTCTCTGCTAGAGGTATTCTAATCACAACAGCATCTATTGGTTCTTGTATCTGTATAATGTTACATGCTTTAGATGCTTCTGGAAAACCTTTTATTCTATTTAAATTTACATTGAACTGTTTATAAAAAAGGCTTACCTCATCTAAAGGTCAAATGTAAGACCGTTTTCTGTGTAGTACAAGGCCCTAAAACTTACGGCTATATTGCGGAGACTTTTAATTCTTGACTTACGTATCCGCTGTCTTTTTCTCGTTGTTCTTCCTTTTTGATATTTCGAAAACTTACAGGAGATGCCGTAGTAGGTATTTTTCCCTCCATTTCTCCGTCTGATTTATGAAGATCCAAGATTATTAAGGATGTATAGAAAAACACTGATTTCCTGTATAAGGTCTACTTGTAACTCGGCCAACATAGTGAAATATTATGCCTTGTTAAAATTTAAAGCTTGAAAAGATGTGTACATAATTTGTTTTACTTATTTCTTATATAGTCTACTTGTAACTCTAACCGACATAGTGAAATTTTATTCCTTATTGAAACAGAAAATGTGTACATAATTTGCCTTTTACCCTGTGACAGGGAAAAATCTTGTATGCGACTCGAGAATCAGATTCTCACTCTATATTCATGGAACTTTCTCGTTTATTCTCTTTTGGAACTCCCGACTTGCACTTGGCAAACTTTCTTCACATGATCACCACTATGGCAGAATCAGGTTCCACTGAGGAGCAAACTGAGTTTTTCATTATGAATAGCCAAAAAATGCCTAAGCTTCCTGCAGGTGAATCTGTTTGGTCACTTGCAAATGTTCCATTTTCCAAAGATGGTGAGATAGGGCTGATGAGTTCTTCTAGAACAGTTGATGAGAAAACCCCTGTGAATTTCCAGAAGAGATCAGGAATCAGCTCAAACTGGCCCCCTTCAGACTGGAAAACTGCTCCTGGTAGTGCAGCAAAGTCATCGGCAGCCAGTGGTATCAAAATATTTGCACAGGCTCCAACTGAGATCACTAATGTGGAGAATGATCGAGCATCAGCTGCAGCTACTGTGAAAATGACATTTGATCCTCCTCATTCCATGACTATACCACATGACTTGAATTATAGTTCATCGGATGTGTCAGAAAGAGATCATCTGTATGTAGGCACAACTGACCCTCAACAGGCATTGTTAACTGGCAGACTCGGAGAATTTGTTGCTTTCAAGTACTTTGTGGGGAAACACGGTGAGCCTTTTGTGAAATGGGTCAATGAAACTAATGAGACGGGGCTTCCCTATGACCTTGTTGTGGGAGATGATGAATACATAGAAGTAAAGGCCACTAGAGCAACAGGAAAGGATTGGTTTCATATTACCTCGAGAGAATGGCAGTTTGCAGTTGAGAAAGGTGAATCTTTTAGCATTGCCCAAGTTGTGTTATCACCCGATACATCAACGGTGACAGTATACAAAAACCCAGTCAGCCTCTGTCAGCTTGGTAAACTTCAGTTAGCTCTCACGATACACAAGTCATGATACTTCTTAAGATGTAGATATGGATGATAGATCTGTTACTTACAATCATAGAAGAACTTCTGGAATTAACTAGGTGGAAGGAGGGCGTTTTTGAGCAGTTTCTAATACGCAAGGACATTTTTGATCCATCAGCTAAAATTTGTATTCTAGGTTGCCTATGGTGAATATAGATTGGAGTTGGCATAATATTAATTTTTAGTCCCTCAATTATTGGTGAATTTCGATTGTGGTTCTTGTGCTATATGACTCGGTATATTTAACATTTTTAGTGAATTGAAATGCGTATTTTTGGTCTATCATTAGAACTATATCACTCTCGAATATAGAGTAACAGGTCATTGGGAGAAAATGGAAGGATGACAGGAGGTGTGGTGAGGGAAAAATGAATTGTTCTTAATAAAGTAATCCAACAAAAGCAAAATGGTGTATTGGCGGCGACGGCGAGGGTAGTTTATAATTTTATATCTTCTCTCAATTTATATGAGACATTTTTTTATTTTTAATCACTCTAAAAAAGAATGATATTTTTTTATATTAACAATTTAAAATTAAAATTTATATTTTAACCTTAATGAGACTTCTACTTAAGACTTTTTGAATATTTAATTTAACTTCTATTCCGACAGAGACCCCTCTTTAGTCTGACCAAAGGACGACTAACATGAAAGAAGAAATAGGAAGGATTTATACTTACAAAAAAAATTATTACTTATTTTAGATATCAAATTTGAAATTTCCTTCTTTTTCTTTTGAACTCTATGACTAATCTAATACCTTTAATGTAGATTGGGACAACAAATAGTCCAAAAAAATTATCCCCAAAATATTATCGAAATTTAAGAGTTCAAGATAAGAAATAATTATTATTTTCAACTATACTCATATATTAAAAACTAAATAAATTATCCGTGCGAAACTCTTTTATTAAGCTTACATATGATTATTCAGTAATATCCGTATTTTCGATACATACTCTACATTGTCAATAACATTTTATCTTAAGGCAAATCATTCCTCTGAAATCTTAAAGTGCTATATTAATAACATAAGCATAAACTAATGACTGTAAAAAAAACATACCGGGATCTGTAACAATAGAATGAAATAAAAAGAAAAAAATTGAGCCTGCTGAATGCACAGTGTCCCCTTAAGGAAATTATTCCCCTCTAGTACCCGAGGTTTATAGGAATAGATCCTCTCAGGATAGAACGATTCTATTCACCAGTGTATTTATACAAATACAATGATGTAGTAAGCTACTCAACATGAGCAAAGTACACAAATATTTATTTGTGCAGAAGAAGAAGAAAAGGTTCAGATTTTTCGTTGTTTTAAGATGAGAGGAAATCCCTCTATTTATAGACAACAAAAGGTAGTGTCAACAAAAATGTTTATTGTGCATCATTGAAAATGTCACAACTCTTTGGAAAAGTTACAACCCTTCGAAAAAGTAACAACCTTTCATAAAAGTCGCAACTCTTCATAAAAGTCGCAACTTTTCATAAAAGTCACAGTTTTTCATAAAAGTCACAACGTTTCATGAAAGGGGAAAACTAGTTTTGAAAATAAATAAATTTAAAAAGAAATCCTGGTTTGTGGTGGCGCTACGTAGGCGGGCCTAGGATTCTCTTATATATATATATATATATATATGATATATGATGTTTACTTTTTAATAAGGTTTAATTATTTGTTTAAAACATATAAGTAATTTTTTTTTAATGAACGCGAAATGAGCTAAGACAGGACAGAGGAAGTAAGTCAAACACCAGCAGATATTGCTACATAGTCAAAGCCCATTTGTCAGTATATAAAGTTCCACTCTCATTTACTTTTACTTTTGTCAACTTTCAACAATCATTACTTCTCAATTTTTCATGTTAGAGATATTCTTAAACCCTTTTCTATAATGTACGGACAGCCGCCTTACAACAGCGGCGGCTGGCGCGGAGCACAACCACCGTACAACGGCGGAGGCAGCAGCTGGCGAGGTGCAGAACCACCGTTGTACGGCAGAGGCAGCGGCTGGAAAGGGGCGGCGCGGCCACCACCACCACTAGGGTACCAAATCCCTCATGTTAATCATCATCCTCAATCTCCAAATTTGTTCCATCCATCAAATAACCCTAATTTTCCGGTTCAAAATCCTAACTTTCGGGGTTTTCCGGTTCAAACGAAACCCAGGTTCCAATTCCAGCGGCCTCCTCCTCCTCCTCCGCCACCGCCTCAGGCTAAGAGTTCCTCCAATTCTGGTGAGATTGTTCTCAAAGTTGATAGGGCTGTAAAGAAGGCGCGGCGAGACCTTGTAGAGGCGGTTGAAAATGTATCTGCTTGGAAAGTTTCTCAAGCTGCATTGGCTATAGTTAAAGCTGATTCCTGGGAGTCTTTAGGTTTCAAAATGCAGAATGTACCCTCTCTCCATAGCCTCATACTTGTCGAAGGGAAGGTACATCTCCGTGCTCTAATTGTCGTAGCAAAATAAGTGTCTCTCATTTCACGCCCATTAAGAAAAATAATAAATAAAAGGTATAGTTTAGTGAGCAACCTATATAATTGAGCACTGAAGAAGTAGTTTTTTAATATAGAAGTATAATTGGAAAAAAATACTAATTTTTGTCTTGAATTCTTAAGGTTGACACTTATTTTAAAACAATTTCTTTTTGCTTAAGTGACTTATTTAGGGACTGAGGTAGTACATCTTTGTGAGGTTTATCTACCTTTTGGTATACTTCTAGTATATCAGTATTTGTGCCCATCATTAATGAAATTTTATTACTTTTTCAAAAGAAAAATGTTTTAGACTACAATGAACGTTAATCTGTCATATGGTTATTTCCTTGACATTTGGCAGCAAATGTATCAACTTAGATATACAACAACGTCTCAATCTCCCTTTCAGACGGTAAATATGGATCTTTGGATGAAGGTGCAATTTGGTTGCATTTTCATTCACTGGGTGCCACAATTAATGATGTGTATGCACCAGAAACTTTCCCAAGATTGTATGCTAGTGTTAGAACTGTGAGTTATGCACTTCTTTCTGCTGCTACTGCTCTTGGCACATCATGCTGTGGTTCATCAGTAGTAGATAATGTTTCTATGATGCTGTACAGAGTTGGTGTCCAGCGGTTATCGGCGCATCAAATAGTAAAGATACATATTCTACCTTATCTTTACAGAGAGCAAAATGAACAAGGACATAAATAAATTATGACAGAGTATCTTGCTTTCTTGATGTTCCACTTACAGTCAAGTTGCTGTGACTGCCAATCAGAAAAGGAGCAGATTATCAGGGAACTGCGTGACAATGTCTTTATTTTGACTAATCATGGCTGCAGGCGTCCTGGAGAGGTTCTCATCCATTTCAGCAAAGAATATGGAAATCCCATAGACATGAGTCGATTAATTCAAGGATTAGATCTTACATGGCATGAAATTGAGGATATGTACTTAAAGCATCCAGTCAACAGAATGTTATCTGGAAGTGTATTAAAGTGGCGAAAGTTTTTCCAGGAAATGGGAATCAGTGATTTTGTACAGGTTCTTCAAGTTGAGAAAAGTATGTCTGATGTATGCCCTCTTCCCATGAATGTGACATGGGATAAAGATTTGATCCCTGTAGGGTCAATTGCAAAAGATTGGATGTCTGAAGAATTTGTCAATATGCTATTACTACTGTCTTCTACTCATGACACCGAAAAATGCAACTACCTCTTGGAGGTACTTGATAGATTGTGGGATGATTATTTCAGTGATAAGGTTACTGGCTTCTGTTTCACTTCTAATGGAGAAAGGAAAATTTTTGATTCATCATTCAGCAGAATCCTTTGTGATGTTCGATGGATAGCATCAACTCTCGATAATGAGCTCCACTGTTCAAGGGAGTTATTCCATGATTGCGAGGCTGTGCGCTCAATTTTTGGTGGTAATGCTCCTTATACTGTTCCCAAGGTTAGTGATATTGACTGAATTTGCGGTAGAGATCTTGAGTCCTAAATAGAATGTCTAAAATCAGTCTCGTTTAATTGTATTTTTAGTACTCATCACACTTTTGAGGTTTTTGTTGGTCTAGCACTCTACCAAAAGAAAATAACCAAGAAAAAAAGTAAAAAAGTTTAACCTCAGGCTTATTTTAACAGCTATTTGGATGATTGACAAGACAGTCTATAGTTTTATCTGAAGAAGTTGCTTAACCTGGTGATTGTCTTGTCAGTGAAACATTCTTACGAGGAGCTTTGACCTGCTAATTTTCATGTCAATGATTGTTTATATGCATATCTACTAATAACAGCTTAGCCCATATTAAAAATATGATGTGGTTGATTTTTCACATATACTGGTACAATGAACTAAATCTTCTAATTTGTGCAATATTATTGCTGTGGTAGAGAATAACTTTGTGGACAACTTAAACATGATCTATTTTATGCCATCCAAGGCTTGGTTCAATGGCATTAGTAGAACAGTGTGGGATGTGTGGTAGCTTAGGCACATGTTACGATCTTGAATCTTGCTGGTGAACCAGTCTGGTATTTAAGTGGAGAAGGTTTGGTTAGGTCCATTATCCACTGGGTTCCGAAGACAGTTGATTTTGAGGTTATCTCAAAAGAAAAGAAAAGCGGTCTAGCTATAGTTTAATGATTTTTTCTAGTTTAGTTTCACTGTATTGTCTTTACTAGCACTACCTTTTCTCTGGTTTTGGTTAGAGAACTGTATGACTTAGAAGCCAGCTTGAGTTAATTCGACTTCCAGGACAAGCTAGATTTCGTTTGTGATTTTTCTATTATGCTCAATTATTGTTCTGTTTTTAGCCAATATTTGCTTGTTGAGAAGATCCCTTATTTTGTGTTAGTTCACATTTGTGAAATGCTTGTTTTTATTTATGTTCCATTGATATGTGATAGTACCTTAATGATATTACTTTAACTTCTTCCTGGTACAGGGTAGCACCAAAAACATATTTTTTCTTGTGTTTTTAGCTTGAATTTGGTTCGACTTTCCCTGTTATCGCTCTTAGTTAGAGCTAATGATTCTTTTTGTGGGACAGGTGAGAAGTGAAAGGTTGTTAACAGCTCTTGGTTTGAAAACCCAAGTAACAGCCGATGACACGCTATCAATTCTTAAAGTTTGGAGAGCCAAAGCTCCCTTGAGAGCTAGGTATTTGATCTTCCTTCAGCAGAAAGCGATGTGTAAACAGCAAGATGGTTTATGTTTTCATTTACTGAAAAAAAACATTGTTTTATTGTTTCAGCTATTTCTTTTCCTATGGATTTAAATAAGAATTAGTCAACTAAAATACAAATAGTGTATGCTGCATGTATTGGTCACATATATCACATACTAAGGTTGGTGGTAATGGTCTGCTATATCTGATTAATCGATAGTCATTTCTTTTTTTTCTTTTTTTTCTAAGTGAAGATCATAGTGTATAATAACTACCTATTATTTATTGGGTAGTTAATAACTACCTAGTTTCAAAAAAGTGTATAATAACTACCTTCATTTAGTACATTGAAGCCTAGTCAAACTCGTTAAGATGGCCTTTTGAGTCCTGTTTATATTGTTTTCCCCAACATTGTCAGATATTTGTTAGTCCTACTGGAACCCTAAAAAAAATGGACTCCGTTTTTCTAAATAAACTGAAAGCATGGCTACAGAATTTTTAGTGAGAAAGCATTACTGATATTGTTGCTTTGATTGTACCTGTCTGCATGGGAGGCTGACATTGAGCTCAGAATGATATTCTTTTTGTGTGTTCCTGTTTCCCTTAAATGTATGCCTGTCTCGTAGAGGTAACTATTCTCTTTCTACAAGAAAAGAAGGAAAGCTAGAACAGATGAATTGTCTAGTGATTGCCTCTTTCAATGTTTAATCATCACTTGAATGATGTAATATCAGCAATGGTCAAGCCATAACATGTTTCCTTTCAAAAAAATTAGGGTCCTGAATGACTAAACGAAATAGAAAATTCTAAAGGTTTAAAAGCATGTCCTTCATCGTGAGATCTTCTTCGCATCATTATTTTGAACTTGAACACTCATCCATTGAATACTTTTTTCAGTGTGTCACAAATGTCCAGATTTTACACATTCATGTGGAATACGATGAATACTTCAGAGAAAAAAGTGGTTGAAGAATTACGTGATGCGCCTTGTGTGTTTATTCCTTTTAAGTTTGGTGCTTCACTTGAAGATGCTGTACCTGGTGTTCTGTTGTCACTTAAAGAAGTCTTTTGGTGCGATTCAACTGGTTCTGTGGACCAAGTGAAGATGGTCAATACAAAATTTGTCCAACAACATCTTGTTACCAGAATTTTGTAGCTTGTACCCAGGCCTTCATGACTTTTTTGTTAATAGATGTGGAGTGGATGAGTTCCCTCATTTCCATGGATACCTTCAAATATTGCTGCATTTGTCTGCGGTTGCTTTACCTTTACAAGAAGCTAAGAAGGTAAGCCATCTTTTTTTTTTTCTAATAAACTTAATTTGTCATAGTTGGTAAAATGAATTTTCTGCTAACAATGCCAGGTTTTGATTAGCTCTGAGGTTAAAAATGATTGCACATTTGTTTTTCAGGTTTTCCATATATTTCTCAAGTGGGCTGATGAGCTAAAATCTGGCTCTTTGAGATTTGAAGATGTTGATTTCTTGGAAAAGAGTCTTAAGGAAAAGCAGTACCTGATTCTTCCCACTGCAAAAAATAAATGGGTATCTCTCAACCAATCCTTTGGGCTCATCTGTTGGTGTGATGATGATAAGTTAAGAACGGAATTTGAGCATTTTGATAATATTAACTTTCTCTACTTTGGGGAACTCAATGATGAGGAAAAGGAAATTCTCCGAACAAAAGTTTCGATCTTCATGCGTAAAGTAAATATTCCTTCTCTTTCAGAGGTAAGCGAACTTACACCCTTCCTCTCTTTTTATTCTTGTCCACATGCATATCGGATTAAGACTAGATATTTCTGAGAGAGATGACATATATTCCCACTGGACTCTCCTACATCAATGGGCCAGTCTGCTCCATTTTTCATTGCACGTGATTTACAATTTCCTGTATTTCTTCCCGATTAACTTGAACTTTACTATCTATTTGGTCAATAGAAGTTTTTTCACTATGACCATCCCAAATAAATTAAAGAACTTTTTTATTATTGGTGTCATCGATTTTGTATTTTATGTAATTGTTTTTAATATGACCTTTTAATTGCTTAAAATAATGACTCACAAATAATCCTAACTAAAAGTGTCAGCTCTTTCAATCTCAACTTTGAGAAATTGGATTAATGTTAACATTATTGTATATTGGATGTTGAGATTAGTTGCTTTAATCGTAAATTGATTTTTATAGTTTTTAACTTCATACCTTTTTATTGTTTTTTAAATTTTCCTATACTTGTGGACTTTACTTCAAAGAAGTGCACGCTCACTTTTTGGTTTTCTCTTCAAGCCCCAGGGACCTTGTTGTTTCTCTGTGCATTTCACTTTCAAAAACATTGTTCAAAAGTTAGCTGATCGATGCCCAAAATAAAGCCGAAGACTCATTAATTTAATTCTTGTAGATGGAATTATGTAATGCTTTGGGTGGACAAAGTAGTTACGAATTTTAACTTCTTGGAAATTCCTGATATGTAACGCTTAAGCTGATAATGGTAATTATAATGATTTGAAGTTGGTTCATGGTTGGATGTCAGGGAAATAAGCCTCCAAGTGGCTCTTTTATCCTTGAAGTTGTCAGGTCTTATACAACTCAAATATTTGAGCAAATAAGATTAACCACTCTACTATTACAACTTATCTGATCTAATAACTGGCAAATTGGCAATGGGTGCCAAAAGAGTAATACTAGTTCATCTGCTTAATTGATTTCCATTTTTTCCCTTTTTCAACCTAATTATCTTTTATTGAAGGTATGAATGAATTCTTATAAATTCTGGTATGATGATTTCTTTCATTTGAATTCGCAGCTGACAATTTGATCAAGTAAATGAATAGGCAGAAGTCAGAACATGATGTTGTATGAAGGAAAAGAAAGTCCTTGAACACAATTTAGATCTTGATATTTATCAACTTCTGAAATCTGACAATAATTTTTTTCTAGTTCAAATGTGTATCAAGTATTCTAATCAATATGGTTTTCTTTCCACTTTGGAACATTTATATAGGAACTCATTTACTTCCTTTGTTTCATATTGATTGTCCTATTTACTATTTTGGTTTGTTCCAATTGTGTCCACTTCCATAGAACGGATATTTTCCCATACTATTCAATACTTTCGTACCATCCTACTATCCAAAAGGTACCATTAGGCCCAATTTTTCTCAACGTTAACCTCTCTTTTGCAGGTTGTAACACGTGAAATCATATATGATGGTCCAACAGGCACTTGTTTTATAGCTTCAATGGTTAACTGGGCCCTCCCATATGCTCAACGATATATATATAACAATTACACAGACAAGTATTTGCAGCTCAGCCAGTCTGTATTTGAGAACTTGAGATGTCTACAGATCGTTGTCGTTGGAAAGTTGTTCTACAGGAATGTTATTAGAAGTGTCCATATAGAATCAGAGAAGCAGTTTGAGTGCAATTGTCTGCTAGAGGTATTTTAATCATGCCAGCATCTATGGATTCTTTTATCAATGGAATGTTTCATACTTGAGATTTCTCTTATTTGAAAAGCTTGTATTGTATTTGAATATTCATTAAAATATGTCCTCGTTGGGATGACTGAGTGGCTAAAGCTTAGGGGAGTATCAACTTGGGGATCCTAGGTTCAGATCTCCGCTATTACACTCATTGTTCACCCATCTTCTCTAGCCTGATTACACAACTTCTTGGCTTGTGAGTTCTAGCAAGTTGCTCTATGAATTAGCAGAGCTGTTTGCAAGCTGTTCTTGACACCTCCGTCCAAAAAAGAATTAGTTGGACCTTTTAAGATAAAAGGATTGCTAAAGATGATTTTTTTTTTAATCATCACTACTTATGTTTTGTGGGGTCTAAGGGTCAGTTTTGAAATATATGAAATTGAAGACTGCTTTCTGCATATTCCAAGACTGTAACACATACTTCTAATATACTCTTGTTTATTTCTTCTTGAGCTCACTCTGATGGTGGGCA
Organism: Solanum etuberosum; assembly: GCA_029582245.1. Lineage (NCBI taxonomy): Eukaryota > Viridiplantae > Streptophyta > Magnoliopsida > Solanales > Solanaceae > Solanum > Solanum etuberosum. The sequence goes on along the minus strand of JAJONR010002404.1, from coordinate 18,299 downwards.
GGTTCTGGTGTGAAAGATGGCCTTGACACCATCGTCAAAAGGAAAAATAGTTGACTTTCAAGTAAAATGATTACTACTTCTCTGTTCCAATTTGTGCATCGTACTTTACTTTTTAGTCCATTTCAAAAAGGATGTATCTTTCCTTTTTTGGCAACTCTTTAACTCCAACTTTCCATGTGGCATGTTTATGACCACAAAATTAAAGGACATTTTGGTACATCCTACATATCTTTTGTTTAAGATCACAAAATTCAAAATTCTTTTTTAATTTCTTAAACTCCATGCCAAGTCAAAATCAGCCAAACAAATTGAAATGGAGGGAGTAATAGATAACTCTTTTTTTCAGCTCGTGGGAACTGTCCTATTTGCCATTTTTCTTTTGCCCGACTCGTGGAGATCTAACATGATTATGAGTGCATATATAACACTTATTTTGGTATATGCTTTTTGTATCTGGTCTCTGTCTATTTAGTTGTCAGTAAAATCTTATCCCTTATTAAATGGTAAAACAAATATATAGATAACTTGTTCATTTTCACTCTTTTACAGGGAAACATCTTGTATGCCACTCGAGGATCAGATTCTCATTCAATATTCATGGAGATTTCTCGTTTGTTCTATTCTAGAGCTCCTGACTTGCACTTAGCGAACTTTCTTCATATGATCACGACAATGGCAAAGTCAGGTTCCACTGAGGAGCAAATTGAGTTTTTCGTTTTGAATAGCCAGAAAATGCCCAAGCTTCCTGTAGGTGAATCTGTTTGGTCACTTGCTAACATTCCATTGTCAACTGATAGTGTGACATGGCTGATGACTAGTTGTGCTTCTAAAACAATTAGTGAGACAAACACTGTGAATTCCAAGAACAAACCCGGAGGCAACTCATATTGCTCACCTAGGAAAACTGATCATGGTGGCCATGATTCTCGTGCAAGTGTTATGAAGACACAGGCAGCCAGTAGCATCCAACCAAGGAAGGAAGAGACTAGCGAAGAAGTTATAGAAGAAACATCTACTCAGGTTCCAACTCAGATCACTTGTGTTAGCAACGATCCAGCAGCCTGTGCAGACTGGAAAACTGAACATAGTTTCCATGGTTCTTGTGCAAGTGTTATGAGGACACAGGCAGACAGTTATATCCAACCAAGGAGGGAGGAGACTATTGAAGAAGGTATAGAAGAAACATCTGCGCTGGTTCCAACTCAGATCACTTGGGTTCACAATAATCCAGTACCCGTTGATGGGAAAACTGGTCATGGTTTCTATGGTTCTCATGCTAGTTTTATGAAGACACAGGCAGCCAGTGATATCCAACCAAGAAAGGAGGAGACTGTTGAAGGAGTTATGGCAGAAACATCTGCTTTGGCTCCAACTGAGATCACTTGTGGTCGGAATGATCCAGCACCCTCTGTTGACAGGAAAACTGATCATGGTTTCCATGGTAGTGTTATGAAAACACAGGCAGCTAGTGGCATCCAACCAAGAAAGCCGGCTTCAACTGAGATCACTCGTGGTCGCAATAATCCAGCATCTGGTGCAACTTTACTAGGTTCACGAGATACGGATCATGTATGTAATATGCTCGTATCTTCTACTATCAACACTGCAAGTAGTTCTGCTTATAATGTGACTATACCACAAGATCTGAATTATAGTTCATTTGATATGAGAGAAAGACGTCAACCTTCCGTAGGCATGGGTTATCCTCAACAGGCATCGTTAACTGGCAGATTCTCCAGTCATGTACATAATGTGTTGGTGCCGTCTACTGTGAATGCAGTAATTGATTACGTGACAGCACCACAAGACCTGAACTATAATTCATTTGCTGCAAGATAAAGAGTTCAGTTGTCTTCTGGCATGGTTTATCCTCAACAGCCATTGTCAACTGGCAGATTCTCTGATCATGTACATAATGTGCTGGTGCCGTCTACTGTGAATGCAGCATTTACTAATGTGTCAGCACCACAAGACCTGAACTATAATTCATTTGATGCGAGAGAAAGAGTTCAGTTGTCTTTTGGCATGGTTGATCCTCAACAGGCATTGTTTACTGGTAGACTCGGAGAATCTGCTGCATTCAATTACTTTGTGGGGAAATTTGGCAAGCCTTTTGTGAAATGGGTTAATGAAACTAATGAGACGGGGCTTCCTTACGACCTTCTTGTGGCAGGTAATGAGTATATAGAAGTAAAGGCAACTAGATCAGTGACAAAGGATTGGTTCCATATTACTTTGAGGGAATGGCAGTTTGCACTTGAAAAAGGTAAACTTTTTAGCATTGCACATGTTGTATTAGTGACAAAGGATTGGTTCCATATTACTTTGAGGGAATGGCAGTTTGCACTTGAAAAAGGTAAACTTTTTAGCATTGCACATGTTGTATTATCACCTCATAATGCAGCAACAGTGACTGTTCACAAGAACCCAGCCAGACTCTGTTGTCTTGGTAAACTACTGTTAGGTCTTATAATACCAAAGTGATAAACTTTTTAGATTGTATACAAGTCTAATTCACCTTTCAGATTTAGATGATGATAGAATATGATAAGAAATGCTTGCATCATTCGTGAAATCAAGTAAATTACTTTATCTTGGATCAACCCAAATTTATGAATGGAAGTTATCTCTAAAGCTAAATCTTCTTGATATAACTGGCTTTCTCAATATGTAGTTTCATTAGCATAGGCTCAGGACCAAGCCAATCTCGATTAAGAAAAAGCTGTATTAAATAAGGATGGATATAGGTTGACTGACGTCTTCTTAACCTTACTGTTATTTAGTAACTAATGTAGCAGGAGTTGAGATGCCATGTACATATAACTAAAGCCAGAGTTCCTGGTCCTGTAAGTTCATAGTGTCCACTTATGACAATTATGGACTGAAGAAGCAGAAGATATTAAATTTCACTCTTTAATTTCGACTTCTACATCATTTATAGTGTCAACGATGACTTCCCAGATGATTTTGCAAGTAATTCAAGTCAACCGATTGGTGACAATAGTATAAAAGAAATTTTACAATAGTACACACAGGTGTGAAAAGGGGAAGACGCAGTCATAAGCTGTATCAATGAGCTACATAAATCATACAAACCACCATGTAGCGTGTTCATGTGGCAGCAAAACATATTTGCAAATTTTCAAGAGTAGACAATAACTTATCAGAAAAAGAATCAACTAGTTAATCCATGTCATCTTCTGTGGCAGTGTAAAATATGGTACACTGGAAAACCACTAATTGTACAGTCAAAAATTAACCACTATTCGGTCGAGTCAAAACTATTCCAGACTTTCATTTACAATACATTCTGCAAAATGGGAAAAGAGAAAATCGCAAGTGCTTGCTTTGTGCTCACCAGAGCCATATCCTGCACATGTTTGGTATTACAGGCTCAGCTCAAAAGAGAAGTGACTTCTGCTACTGGGTTTTTGGTTTCTCGATCTTCACGTATGGGAAAAATCCGAACAAGTGCTTGATTTTGGGATTCCATTCACGTTGCTGAGCACGGCAATACATCAAGAATGTATTTGCGAAGTACGAGTTGAAGCCCATTAAGACGTGCCAAACTGCATGGCCCTGTGGATTAACGTACCAGCCCTGAATTTGCTTGCAGAATAATCGATCACATAGCCAGCAAGCAGCTCCGATCAATAAAGTTGCCACGTATAACTTTGCGAGGCGCTTTGCCAATGTGTCTTCTGTATGAATGTAATACTTATATGCACGAGGAGCGCAAAGAAGGCACAATAGTGCATAGTGTACTTTGAAACCAATGCCAAAGCGAAGCTGTGAATGCACAATGGCAAAGAGTGCACCATAAAGGAACAGAAAGGTTGGCATCGTACTCCGATAATGCCAATCTGGTGAATATAGGATATAGATATACAGAAGCATCTCCCAGACCATTGGTGTCTCATCACCTTGCTGTTGCCTGCCAATTTAATACATGAATCATAGTACAAAACAATAACGGGACACATAAAAGCAGGCAGTATTTTCAAGGACGATTAGCTTCAACACTGTTGTCTCCTAGCATGCATAGAGAAACCCTTATTTGAAAGTATGAAGGACTGTGTCTAGCAAAAAAGCAAGAGGCACACTGAAGGTGGCACTTGGTATATGATTCACAGTAAGCTTTATGTTGTAATGCAGCCCCATTACAAATATTTTCCATCTGGGAACACGACATAAATAACAAGACACTTTCACAGAACCAATACTGTCAATATCTTTACAAGTGAAACCTTCCCCTCCCACTAATTACATCGAAGTCAAAAGTTGGGAGGGGATTTGTATGTGGCTGACTGAGATTTGGCTTTATTAGAATTATATAGAAATACTAAGCCATTGTTATGGCATATTGACGTAGACTTTCCTTAAACGACACAAATCAGTTGGTCTATCACTATTTCTATCATGGAGAGTATTACTTAATGCACTAGAAACTTCTTGACAAGATCAAACCATGCATCCTTGTGCTCCTCTTTCCCACTCTCTTTTAGAAAAAGAGAATTAGCTTTGGCACTTCTATAGTTTTCAAGAATCAGTAAACTAGCAGATTTGGAATATTGAGTTGTGTGGCTTGTACAATAGATAGGATCATCCTACCAATAAAGTGAAAAAATATGCAATTTGTGCTCCTCTACAAGAAATATGCCAATCAATTTTTCAAAAGAAAGGTAGTGACGAAACAGATTAGATGACGTTGTGACTACAACTCACTCAAACTTTACAAGCTAATACTTTAGATACCAATATACAAGAAAATAAGAAAAATTCCAAATCTTCTACCTGTGTATTCTCTAACAGGTTCAGTCTATTAAAAAAACATGACCATAGAAAAATCATACAAGAAGGGGGGTGGGGAACAGAAGGCGGTGACCTCATTCCAGCAGGAGATTATTGGTTGCTAAGTTGCCCAGACTCTTCAAAATATCAAAAGGTGCGTCTCGGGTCCTTCAGAAGTAGTGCATTTTTGGAGGATCCGACACAGTACGCCAACATTTGTGAAGAGTTTGAGCAACACAGATTGGCTGATAGGTCAAGATACAAGTACTCATTTGCATAAGGTAGGGAAAAGTTGTAATCACATTAGCACGCATGATATAATATCTTCAGTTAGTGTCTTCCTGTTCATATATAGCTCTACAGAGATTTACACAATATAAACATCTCAAAAAATGAGGCTATCGTGCATCCTTTTGAGTCTATTTCCTCTTACTTTAGCAAACAAATGATGATTAAAAGAACACATACATACATACATGTCTATTATACACCTAACAAATTTTACAGAGAATCCAACAGAAAGAATGGAGAGAATGCTTACATCTGGCGCAAAGTGGCATGATATGTCATACTCCCCAAGGCAAGTATTATGTTTGACATATGAAGGACACTGAACCTTTTCTCAAACCGTTGTCTAAGGGCGTTCACAAGACCAATAAGAGCCAAGAGAATGCATGGGATATTTGAAATGGTGTTGAAGAATTCTGCAATATAGGATGACTGCACATAATTTGGCTCACACCACTCTTTAGATGTTACAGGGCCCCAAAAGAATATGCCATCTTCCATTCTGCGATCTATCTTGAAAAAGTCAGCTCGTAGGCACTTGCAGTCTTCGTTGCTCGGACTCTTCAAAAATGTCATCGGGTGTGTAACAGACCCTTCAAAAGTAGTGCATTTTTAAAGGATCCAACACGGGTGCCGCAACATTTTTGGAGAGTCCGTGCAACCTAGCTTGCAGTATTTGATGCAAGTAAATTACTCAAGCATTTTAGCATGTCTCAATAGTTAAAGTTTAATTAAAGAGATTCAAATTTTCTAAATATATCCTTAGAAGGATTATAATCAGCAATATTACATGTGAATGAACAAAAAAATTGCAACACTAACGATTATAATCTTCGACACAAACAATGATCTTGGATGAACCACAGAATGGACACAACATGAAACTAAAAAAGGAGAAAGAACAGGGACCGAAGAACTCGAGACAAAAATTAGTCATGTTATCCACATGACACTGGAACACAGGATCTCTGTGTAGAGGTTATACTAGTGCTCATGGCAGTTTAAGTGACACTTCTTTAATGTTAACTTCAGAAAATTATCCACAATCCTTAAAAAATTTCCTCAGGTCTAAAAAAGCCGTGAACGCTTGAGTTTGATCTCGAATAACTTCTTGTTCTTTATGTTTAGCTCTTTTATACTCTCTCTATCTCATATTAACTTTACGTGACTTTGGCAATTAAAATTCTGAGATTAAATATCACACAAAAAATTGGCCAAATTGACCATCAAAGACAACTTATATCCCTAAAGTGGGTCACAAATGGAGTAAATATGAAGTATGCATACTTTATTTCTCCTTATCAAAAGATTAATGGACAAATCTCTTTCTTTTCCAATGCACATTTCTTAAAACAAATATATCCACTAAAAACTGAAACATATTTGCTCCCATAGAAGACCGGATGAGATCAATTCTAGTGGGAAGATCAAATATATTGCTGAACTATTATACCTACATAGAGGTTGATATTGCATGAATTTTTCTCCCAAGAAACACTACCACCAACTTTTAAGTAAAAGTTGCTCAATTTTCTGTTGAGTACAAACAAAAAGAAAGTCTATCCATTTTTCCATATGCACCAGAAGTGGGTACAAACCATTAAGAATAGTGTACAATAAAGGACTAATTCAATTAGAAAATTCCATAGTGATCTAGCACCCACTGTATCAACAACGGTAGTTGCAAAAGACAGAAAAATGAACCTTCCTACAATTTGTTGAAAAACAAAGGACTTATTCTTTCAATTCTTCTCTAATTGATTGCATAGATGAAAAGATCAGTAGGTGCTTATAGTTTAATTGACTGAATGTACAACAGACACCTAAAAACTAATTTAATTAATTATGATACAAAAAAAGAAAGTCAAACCAGGAGCATGATACAAATACTTCCACTTCGAGAAACTACTTCAATACAAAACTTCCTAGACTAACCGTTACTCGAAAAAAAAATCTAAGAAGAAAGCTTTGCCACAAATCATTAACTCAAGAAGTTAGATTCAAGAGAACTTATTCGGCTCTTTCATGAATTAATAATGTGTGAAACCTTGAAGTTCCATAAAATCAAACTCACTTGAATTAATGTGTGAAACCCATCATCAGCATTACCATGAGCTATCAAGCATTCCCCCACACACAATTTACCAAGCAGTCCTATCTGAAAACCCATCTTCAGCTACAATTTCGAACCTTTCTGTGTTTTGATTTGTTTTTCAATTAAGACTCTGGTGGTGATTATCCCAACTTGCACCCACCTCGACTATCTCTTACAGCACACAACCACAGGTGCAGCAGATAACAACTATACTCTCCTACTGCTTAATCAAACTACAATACCACCATCTGACGTTCTAAAAACCCATCTTTCAGCTACAATCTCAACCTTAATTGTTTTCGATTTTCATTTATACTGTAGTGCTAATCATCCCAACTCAGCCCCACCTCAACTAATCCAAACTGGGCATGTACACCAGATATCATCTATCCTCTCCAACATACACCCCTAAATACAAAATCAATCAAATTTCCACCAAACCCACAAATAATTCAACAATCAACAAAACCCAACTCCAAAGATCCGTTTTTTACCCCATTAAACCACCTCCTACACTCTTAATCAAACTAAAACATCACCCTTACACTATCCCCATATCAAAAACACCCTCAAAATGTAAACCAATCTATCAACATTAGATCCCACAAATAAACCAAAATTCTCCACAAAACACAAATAGCAACATATCAAAGCAAAATATGCATACGCAATCTTCTATTTATACTAAGAAAAATTCAGAAAAATACAAAAGCAAACCTTTCAACGTCAGATCCAATTTCCAAATCCCACCCCAAAAAATATTCCCACAGATTTGCTTCTTCGAATATATATATGTGTGTGCATATACATATATAAACACACACAAGATCTCTCTCTCTCTCTCGCTTTCTCTCTCTTCTTTGCTAGGGTTTGAATAATAAGAAGTTAAATTTATTTATTTTGTTACTTTTAAAAAAAAAAAAAAAAAGGAGATTCGTTAAACTAGGAATTTTGGAGGGAATCTTTTTTTTTTGACACGAGTGAGATGGTTTGCACGTGTGAATGATATCAATCGTTGGATTATATATTGGAATAATGAACGGTTCAGGTGAGTTTAAGCTGGCTGGATGACACGTGTAATGTAGCACCAGGTGGCATTTTTTACAGTTTATTTTCTCATAGTAGTAATTTTCTACGAAAATATTACGAGGAAAATGAATAAATTTATGAGCTTGTATTAATTAGTATGGCATTTGGTTGAATAATTTATAATCTCGTGTTTACTTTAAATCGTTAAATTAATTAATGTATTATATAATATTAATTTTATTTTTTTTGAGATGTGTTTAATGTGTTGAATTGATGGATAAGAGAATAGAATTGACTTTGAGAAGCGTTTTGAAGAAGAATGTTAGGTCTTATGTGAAGAGGACAAGAAGAATTTGTTTGAATCTATTGTAATCTTAGACGTAGTAATTCAGTTATTATATAAATAAGTCGAATTCTGAATTCCAGAGTCAGATTCAAGATTTGAAGTTTAAATTCTATAGCTTACTATATGCACATATTTGGCGAATTCCTCAACAAATATATAGGATTTAAACCAAAGTTACGATATTATGTTAAACTTGTACTTCTCATACTAGCTCTGCCTCCGCAACACTCAAATTATAACTACATTGACTTACACATTTGCAAGCTGGATAATCGTGTCAAGGAGCATGAGCATGAGTAGTATGATTTCAATTGAATCCAATATTTTCGACACTAAACATAGAGATACATATACACGGAAAGCCTCTCGAACAAAATATTAAGTTCTGATTCCATAATTTCCAAGTAGAATGAGTTCAAGATGAAGAACTTTAAGGGTTGAATACATCAAATTTAAATTATGAATTCGTCTCTGTTCACACAACATAAGAGAGAATGGGATTGGTAATCAACAAATGCTTGAGATACACATTATTGCATTCCTTACATTTGCCAAAAGTAAAAGCTCAAAAAAATGGAAGAGAAGAAAAAAAAAGGTTTGTTGTATATAGTATGTTATAATTCCTTCTGTAAGGAATAGTATAAGTATACCATTTTTGTGTGCCTCATCTAGACACTTGCCTCAATGCATTGGCAAACTCTTCAACTGTTTCGTTTCCACTGGTGTAGGTGATTAGAGGGCTCTCTGGTGGAACGACGTCTTCTCTTAGGTAGCTCCCTGATGTTCTTAGCAGATTTTCTGAAGCTTCCTCGACAGCACCTTTCAAGATCAGTGTTTTGTGAGTTCCGGATATAAGTTCTTCATAATCCGTGTCTCCAGTTTCACCGAGGATGACACACATGTTTGCAACGTTCAATCTCCAGCGTACAAATAGATACCTACAAAAACGACATAGTATCAAAAGCATGCTAGCTATGAGCAAGGGAAGTATAACTGGAACAAAAAGGATAAGGATAATTTTTACTTTTTGGGCATCTATAGACTATAGTCGACTCGTGGATTAATGTCTGCTACCATCTTCTTAACTCATCTCCCTTTGTTAGTGATGAACATGATTCTTTGCTAGGATCCAGAAAAAATTGCATGTCTTTGCTAAAAAACTAAATCAAACTAGCTGCTTCTCAAAAACTGATTCTTTTCTGCGGAAAGTGAAAACAAACGCCTAAATGAATAAGCAACTAAAGCCCCACCGTCGTTTTTTTCTTTTACAGTGCTTTGACATCCTAACTTTTGCAATATGTGCATGTTAAACTGTAAGATCTGGCCTACATGTTAAAAATATGCAGTTAACACCTTTAGTACAAGATTGACCTGCAATGATATCAAATGAGATGGGCAGGCTACCGATTGGCAGCCAGAGATTAAACTCTGGTGAGTAAGAAACAAGGTACCCCAACATATTAACATGCTTTTACTACTGACTTAGGCCTTTAATATCAAGCTGGCTGCCATCAATAAAAGATGGAAGCTTCTTGTGAACAACTTAGGATTGGCATTGGCATAAATGAGAATATTGCCAAACAAATCGATGAGGTTATTAATCCAGACCAAGGACATGACAACAATATGTGAAATAATTTCCAGGTTGGCTATTAGCTCATCAATCTGGAACAGTACCTGAGCGCCTGTGACCGAGACGCAAGCAGAGGAACAACTTGCATTCTTGTTGAATTCCTGCAATACATCAAATGGCAGCGAAGACCCCTCATCCTAAGCTTCTGTCTCATATCATCTACCTTCTTTGCCTGATGAAAGATTAAACATATATATGTTACTTGAAATACATTAAACTATTTGATATACTGGTTGAATTTCTCGATTCAGAGAAAAAAATATCCACCTTACTGCGATCCTTGATCAAGTAGGAAATGCAATGGGAATTGCTTGATTTCACATCTTCCTCAATAGCACAAGTTACAGATTTCTCCTCTTTACCTTCTTGTGTATTCATTAATTTCCAAATTGTTTTCCTTAAACCATCGCCACCCCATCGATATTCAATATGTGATGAATAGTCAGGGTCAGGATAAAGCTTTCCATGTTCTTCAGAACTAGTTCCCGGATAAAACACTTCGCTCCCACTGCTACAGATTAAAGCATCAAATTCGGTTACTTTGATGTTCCCGGATTTTAGAAATGCTGCCAATTCGGACATTGACATTGCTGTTGAGATGGCAAATCCTGATACTCTTGCGACCTGTGGATCGGACTTAATGGTCTTAAGAATCTCCTGGATAATCTGAATCATTTTCTTTTGAGGAGCTCCATTTGTGTCATAGCAATCTAGAGCAATTACAATTAATTTACGTCGCCTCCGTAACATGGGATATTTGCTAGGAACATTGTCCTTTTTATCACCCTCAGACTCCTGTTTACTTGTCTCCGGTCTCTTCATTTTGCTTAAAACCCGATTAACTTGGTCTTGTACGGCATCAGCAGTTGCAGATGCATCAAATGATTCATTTAATGATGTCTTTTCTCCGTCAACAGATAGTCGCAAGGACATATCTTGGACATCTTTGAGTGAATCATTCAGGGACGACTCTTCTGCAGCCAGTTCATCGGACGGATTGTCGGTTTTCCATTGCGGGTGTCTCATTCGACATGCAGCAATTCTAGTTAAGTATGTTCGACAATGTTCGGGCCACGAGAAGAGGTGTATGTTCTTCCAACCATTCTTCCTACACTCGTGCCACAGGTTCTTTTCTGATACTAATTTAAGTAGTGCATCAGCAATTGCTTGCTGATCATGTGGGTCCACAAGCAATCCATTGTTGAGTGCCTGATAAAAAAAGAAGAAGAAGAATTAACCTACGTAGCCGTTCACCCAACTGATTAAACTAAAAATAGCCAGCAGATGTATAATATGTGTATGATGGTGTATAATGAGTGTACAATCTATGTATACCGGCTAGAAAAAGTGAACAGTAAATCTTCCAGCTATTCATGTAAAGATCCCTAATCAATCGTTTATTTCATTCCTGTTTAGCAATTAAAAAATGTATAAAACGAAAATGATGTTGATCCTTCGATTATATCTTGACGTTCCTTTCCATCAGTACCTTTTTGACAACTTTGGACAAGAAATCATGCTTAAATTGCTAATAATACAATGATAAACCATAGTAGAAATTAGATTAGTGATGAACGGGAGGAGTGAAGGTAATTAAAGCATGGAATGCAGGTCATTTTACCCGATGAATATCGACTGGACCACCATTCTTAGTAGCCACCATAGGAAGTCCATGTGCAGAAGCCTAAAGAATTGTACAGATACACATGGTCAAATTTAGGACATAACAATAACAGAAACTTGAAGGACAAGGTCGAAAATGGATTAAGTTCAGAACAAACCTCAATTAGAGTCAGTCCAAAGGGTTCAACTAAAGCTGGATTTATGAAAACTCCCTGTGAAGTTTATATACCATGAGAACCATCGTCGTAAAGGAAAATATTACACAAATTGCAATGACCAAAGGACTTAAAGAACCTTTGTTTTGCCAGCGAGACGGTATATCTCTGGAACGTCACTTTGTTTGTGATGCTTTGGGAAAGCAACTTGGCCATAAAGGTCATACCTATCAACTAACTTCAGCACAGTTGTGAGAACGCTAGCGTTTCCTGCGGACATCTCATCTATGTCATCTCTATTTCCCATTATAAGTGTCTGCATACAATATTTTACCATTGTATTAGTATTTAACAATATGATTTATTCTCAGCAAGTTTAGCAACTGTGTCAAACCAATTTACCAGATTAGCGAGCTCCCTCAGCGGGCGACATTCTCCAAAAGCCTTCACGAGAGTGGTTATATTCTTCTTTGGGTCTGGTCTGGACAATGCCAGAATCATTGGCTTATGCGGGTTTGTTAGAAAACGCATGACCTGCAAAAAGGTATGTACTTGAGCAGACAATCATTATTCGCACGTGAGCACCGTGACATTTGTTAAATATTGCTACACACCTCAGACCATATGGTGGGCACGGCTTTAGGAGATTGTCCATCAACATTAGTGAGTGCTGCAAGATCCCCATCAGCATCTGCTGTGTCCTCCTGATCCACAACATTACTGAAGTCCATTCCAGGAGGAATAACCTACAAATTTGTGTCACCAAAAGACTCTCAGAAGCCTCAGCTACAAACTCAAATATATTACTCCCTTCTTTTCAATTCGTTTGTCTGGTTTTGACTTGGCACGAAGTTTAAGAAAGTAAAAAGATTTTTGAATCTTGTGGTTTAAACCTAAAGATATGCAGAATGTACCAAAATGACTTTTAATCTTGTGGTCTACACATGTCATGTGGAAAGTTGAAATTAAAGAGTTTCCAAAACGGTAAAGAGACATTCTTTTTGAAACGGACCAAAAAGGAAAGTCAGACAAACAAATTGAAACAAAGGGAGTAATAGTTTCTAAATAACAGCAGACAAATAATTTTCCTCGAATGTCTCGGACTTCATGCAGCTGTGTTAGTCAATGTCCTTGTTATATAGTAACCTATAATAGCCCCAATCAGAGCCAGAGAGAAAGAACTATTAACTGTAGAAGGCAGTTGTATGAAAATTTGTTGATGGATGCATTTGTGACTATCTTAGGAACATATCAAATTAACCTAGTTTCGAAGTCACCAGTCACCAGCCTATTAGATGCTTCTTGTCAGAGAGAGAATAACGAAAACCACTGACATCTATCAGCTTAAAAGGGTATCCTTATTTGAAGTGTTTTCTACAAGCATTTGGACTGCATTGATGGGACAATTTGGAATATGAATTTCTTGAGAACAACAGTATAAGAACTTAATGCCGTGAAGTTATACCGCAAGATCTCAAATGTCACATTACTTTCCTCACGTTCCCACTAATACATCTGAACTATGGATCAGCCATATCGATAATCAATTTATGACGACCATGATTACCGGCATCCTTGGCATATGGAAGTCTAGAAATTAGATTTCTCATTCTACCAATTAAGAAAAAACTGTGAAGAAGACATTATATATATGCATGCATGAGTATATGTCTACATATATATTTCATGAAATGGCATTCTTACCGCCATCCTTGGCATGAAGCGACCATGGCAATTGACTCCTCGTCTTGCACGAGCTCTTAAAACTTTCTCAAGTTTTACATCAAATCCATCATATAATCCCCATTGTTCATCAATCTCCTGTTTGGTGCTCGTGATAACGAGTTCTGCAGCATCCAGCGAGAGCTCCTCACCTTCAATCCTCCTCATGATCCTGTATGTGGAGTTAATATCCTCTTTCGATTGCCTCGCTTGCTTGATAAGCTGTTCTAGCTTGTTTCTACCAAGTGAATGTCCTGTTAGGACCATCGGAACATTTAAAGCGCCTGAAAGGAGAGCAGCACTATCCCCTGCATCTGCATAATGACCATGGATTACATATGGCCAAACAGGTTGGCCTCCACCTATTTGTTCACCCAAAGCCTTTGACATATTAATGATGTGTGCAAGAGCTCCATCTACAAACTCCTGAATATAAGGCCATAGCAATTCTTTCCGGAGGTACTTATCACGAGGACCAAAGGGTATCCTTATGATATAAGCTCCACTGCTTTCTCCGAGATCAGTGTCATCACCATCTTCAGGACCAGTGTTTAACATCTCTGTGGGCTCACCATAGCTCCAATCCACTTCAGTTGACGCGATTTGGCGAGTGAACAGATCAACTCTATATACACCAGGCATCTTAGCAAGTGCTTTAGCAAGCTCCACAACATACTTAATCTGAAAATTGGATACACTCCGGTAAGGATCTTAGTGCAAAGAAGGCAATTTGGGAAGAAGTTATTACCATATCATGAAGGTGATGTAGTTTACCTGACCACCTGTATCAGAATCACGACCAAGCTCCATATTTTCACCTCGGACCAATCCATGCAAACTGGTCAAGAAGATAGGTAATTTAAAATTTATACCCCCTTCAGTTACTAGCTTAGGCAAACATTTATAGCCTTAAAGGAAGTTCAGATTGAAAGTGCCATCACTTAAAAAAAATATATATATATATATAACCTGAACTAGGACTATTCAGTACAAATTTAAAAAGAACAACATTCCGTTACGATATGACGATTCAAATCTGGAAACAAACATTTGAAAACTACTCAAGTTTGCATTACCTAACTAAGATGATATAAAGCTTCTTTTCCTTGTTACTGTCTGACCACACTTCCAAATTGGAAAAGTTCCTCTGAAACCTTTTCCTCGGGCTGTCAAGTGTTGGTGTCTCCCCTAAAACATCACCTTTTTCCCCTTCAGATAAGTCTTCTGACATGTCCTCTGTAACATCTTTGCGTCCTTGTTCTCGTTCCAATCTTCTGTTTGCAGACCTCTGGAGGTCTTCCCATTCCAACTATGAAAAGAGTGGAATGTATCAGAAAAATAATTCCAACATAATGACATATAGTTACTTAAATTGCAAGAGAATAAGAGACAGCATTTATTCCAACAATGACTAACTTTCAGCAACTAGCAATCGAGGGCTTAGATTTAAAACAACCTAAAACTAGAAATGATCAAATCCTCTTCCTGAAATAGTAAATAACCACAGAATCTTCACACATGCATGTATCTCCCGTGATGGAAGCAGGATTTCACCAAGAGTATATAGTAAAGAAAAAACTGTCCTTGTATATACAGTGTGCTTTCCGGGCGAAGGTGGTTCGGATGTATCTCTACAAGTCAAAAAGATCTGGCTCACTTCCTTTTTCCTTATATTTGAAAATTTTATCAAATTTCTTCTATATTTTAATTACACTACTAATTGAATGCTTATTCCTATATCTGCAAATGTACTGAAATAACAATCTAAGCAACATTTTGCAGATACATACACAAACATGTAGGTAAAGATTTCATGAACCCCAGAAGATCACATTTTCCTTCCATAAGAATGCAAAAAAAGTACAGTTACAAATCCCGGCTGAGACCCAAAAGAAAAACAATGAGTATTCCTTCTCATCTGCCTAAAAAGCTTTGATGGATCAGTAGAGTTACTCGTTACTTGTGCTTTGTGCTAGTGGGAGGAGGCGAGGAGCTACTTAGTGGATTAGTCAAAGGGCATGAGAGCTGGCCCGAACACCACCATTAAAAAAACATATGAAAAAACAAATGGACCAAGGAACTATGTTGCTCAAACTCTCCAACAATGATGCCACATCCGTGTCGGATCCTTCGAAAATGCACTACTTTTGAAGGATCCGACACGCACTCACGGACATTTTTGAAGAGATCGAGCAACATAACAAAGGAATATACAAATATCATGCTTGAGAAGATCCAGAAAACACAAGGCACAACACACAAAGAAAAAAACTTTACCAATGCCCCTTATTCCACAACCCCAAACAACTCACAAACACACAAAAAAAGCATGGAGCATAGTCAAAAGTCAAAAACCATTTTGACATTCACCCAATTCAAGAAATGAGCAGAGCTATATAACACAAATAAAAACAACAAAGAAACCCCAGAGTAAACTTCTCCACATTCATCCAAAATCTCAAAACTATATAAACACACTACTCCCTCTGTCCCAATGTCCCAACTTATGTGAAAGTTCATAATACAAGGGTCAAAACACTTAATTCTGACTAAGAATTCTTGTATAGCTTCTTGAAAATATTCTAAAATAAAATTTACATATTTAACAACGAGACGAATTCAAAATATTTTGAAAAAATTGAGAAAACTATAATTGAAAAAACTTCCGACTCCCCGAAAAGCAACACCACCACATAAAATGGGAGGGACAGAGTATTTCACTACATCTTTTGCATGGAAAAAGTATCACTAAAACATAGAGCACTCAAGGTTCAATTTTCCGCAAAGACAAAAACACTAAATAATTTCCTTCTATCTATCCAAGTCTTGGACGACGGAGTTACCTGTACCAATGGGAGGTTACAAGTGCGCGTGAAATTAATCAGGATGAGCATAAACTAACCAAGATACCACAATTATAAAAAATAAAATCACTAAAACAAAAAGCACTAAGGTTCAATTCCCAACACAAACAAAAAAAACACCATATAATCATTTCTTCCTATCCATCCAAGCCTCGATAAACACAATCACAATCAATCAATACCAATGACACATAACTAATAAAATTAATCGAGATACGCGCAAACCTGTTTCTTCTTCCGAGCAAGATGCCAAATGCGCCAACACATATTCTCCAATCTTGAACTTCTCTCCTTTGTATTCCTTGTAGCTACAACTTTTATCCATGTTCTATGAAGATCAGTTTCATCAACCCCTGTAACAACTTCTTCAACAAAATATTTTGTTGGATTAAAATTAGCCCTTTCTGCCAAATTCAAATGTGATGATGTTGTTGATGATGATGGTGTTTTATCTTCAATAGCTGAAGCTCCACTGCTCAATATAGCTTCTAAATAACCATTTATCCATTCATTACCAGCCATTTTTTCGCTATTTCTCACTTACCCACCTCAAAAAAATGAAAAATAAAACAATGGTGTTCACTAAAAGATTGAAAAGATTGAATCTTTACATCAAAGATTGGATTTTTTTTTCAAAAAAATTAAAATTCTTGAATTTATTTTTGTGGGTGTTCTTGAAAATGGTGAGATATGAAAGAGAGAAGAGGGAAAAAAGGAGATGAATACATGGCAGTTGAAGGTGGGCCCATGGAGTGACACGTGGAATATAAACTTTTAAGGAGGGGAAATGACACAAATTTTAAGGTTTGTGCGATTCCCAATGCGAAGTGGGCGCCTGCTTTGGATCGGATGAAGAGAGGTTTAAGGAGAATTTTATGGCTTTTTTTAGGTTTTTTTTTTTAAATAAAAAATAAAAAAATATATATATCTTGGTGAAAAAAAATGACAATTTTAATTTAGAAATAATGGTCAAAAACATGACGCGTATCACTTTTTGACGTGAATTATTAGATTACTTTATTTTCTTATCTGAATAGTTATCAATTATTCGACTAATATTTTATCTGATGTGTACTGTTGTCACAATCTTTTTTGTTTTGGTGCAATTTGTATAAGTTTCATGTTTTTTGGTGTTTTTTACTCACTTTTTATCCTCTCTTTGATCTGTAGTGCATATTTCACGTATAGCAAGTGCCCAACTTTAGGTTTGAAATTCAATGACCACATATAATTGTTTGGTATTTTTGCTTATCATATAATTATATTTGTAAGTATGGATCATATTAAATAAAGATGTTAAAAGGAACAGGGTAAAATTAAAATTACATGTCTTAACGCGTCATAACTATTATTTCGACTTATTTTATGTATCTATAAACTTTGCAACATGACTAATTCTTTTGACGTTATTTCTAACAATTACTATGTAATTGATGTTGATTTTTGGCTTCCTTTTTTTTTTGTCAAGTCCCACATCGGTGGGTTTAGGTTGGGAGGAGGATTTGGAGGTTATAAATTAATCTCCTCCCACATCGGTGGGTTTAGGTTGGGGAGGAGGATTTGGAGGTTATAAATTAACCTCCTCCCCTTCATTGTAAATAATTCCAAAAATTTGTATCTCTTCTCCTCTATTAATTAAATAGTCCAATTGGGCGGTGCTTGGAGATTAAGCTAAATTAGCTGAACTCCGTTAACAAAATTCTGGTGTTCTTTTTAGTATTCAATATTATTTGTCGGGTTAATTATTCTGTTG